>JABUQX010019564.1:32500-90879 GCA_015478945.1 Trachelipus rathkii | reverse complement strand
GAAGCAAGAGAGAGACAGTGTGTTGTTCCTCGTCGCTCGGCCCTCTTTAATTGCGTGTACCTACCGATATTTACAAATATATCATATATTATATATTTCTCTGTAGTTATGTGTTGAGGTTGTATAGTATAGTTCGCATTTTATAGTAAGTGCTTATAACAACTATATAGGTATGATTATATATGAAGGTTTGCTCATTTCATTGAAGGGTTATTTCACAATTTTTTTTTGGTGAAATGAGGAGAAAATTTATTTTTGAAATTTGTCAACTTTTGCAGTGTTTCCATGGACTAATGAATCTTTAGTTTTATTCTGGCACCAGTTAAGTTCAAATAAACCTCAATTTCCTCCTTTTTTTGTTTCCCAATTAGGATTTCCTTGGAAATTTGCATTCGAGGGTATAGTTGGCCAGGTCGTAATTTGCCTTTAGATTGATTTTCTGTCGGAGTAGATATGGTTGTGTGATTTGAAATATTTGAAATATTAAGCCTCTCTGTTTCTTGGTTCCGGCTTGTTAAGGCTGTAATGTCATGATATTTCATGGGCACAAGTAAAGTTTTTAAATGACATAAGTTATTCCCTTTGAAATAGGTTCTGCCTATCGTTTTTTTTTTTCATTTTACTTCCTAAGCTTTTATCTATTTTGTGTTCTGATTTTTTGTTGTGTTGTTTTTTTTTGTTTGCTTGTTCACGTTTAGTTTTTTCTTATTTTTTTTGTTTGTGTGTGTGTTTTTAGCATTTTTGTTTTGTTTTGTTTTTTTTTGGTTTCTTCTTTTTTTTGTTGTGGTGGGGTTGGTTGTTTTTTTTTTGTGTGTTTTTTTCTTTTGTTGTGTTGGTTTGTTGTTGTCGTTTTGTGTTTTTTTGTTGTTTTGTTTTGGTTTTTGTGTTGTTGCCCATATCAATTGTCCCAAGTTGATTTTTTCTTTGTTTTTTTTTGTATTTGTTATTTTTTTTTTTTCTTTAGTTTTGCGGTATATGTAGGAGTGTGTGGAAACAATTCGTTGTGTGTTCGAGTTGGGTTTTGGTTTTTGGTGCCTGTGGCAGGTTGTCTCTGTGAGTTGTTCGTCTTTAATTACACTGTTTGTCGTATTTTGTATGTATCTGTGGTTGCTATTGTTTTGTGTGGGTCCTGGGTGGGTTGATTTGTGAGTGTGGAGTGAGATGAGATGGGTTTGTGGTGTGTCGTTTTTGAGGGCGTTCGGCTGTCGGTCTACGGTGTCGTGTTGTTTCTGGTAATGTGGGTGTTTGGGTGATGGGTGTGTGTGGCGCGATTATAGGATTGGGTGCGGTTTTTGGTGGTGTGTGTTGGTGTGGGTTCTTCTTGTCTGGGGTTGTTCGTGGTGTGCTTATTGGGGTGGGGCGGGTGGGTGAGTGAGGGATTTTGGTACGGTGGGGATTCCATTGTTATTATTCTTCTCTATATTTCTGTTGTTTGTGCAGTTGGCTGTGGTGCTGGATTTGATTTTGTGGGATTTTGTAGTGAGTTTAATGGTGTATGATTCGGGGGGGCGTTGGTGAGCAGGTGGTGTTTGATGCATTGTCAAGTGTTGTCCTGTTGGAAGACACAAATGAAACATTCTAAAAACTATTAAAGTTGAGTTCCACTACAGTAAATTTATTATATATAAGATAAATGTTTGGAATAGTAAAAATATGTTCCTGTCACTAAAAATTATATTCTCCATTCGTATAAGAGATGAATTTTCCATGATGATTTTCCTGTTCTGTGGGTTTGTGGGTTTTTGACTTTGCTTAGCAAAGAGAGTTCCAAGAATCTTTGCGTGTTTTTTGGTGGATTGTTTTTTTTTGTATATTTGGCTTTTTGATGGATTCATGAGCGTGTTTATTGGTTGGTTGAGTTTTTCAGTATATTTATTGTTTTCCACATTCTGGTGTTATTCGTGTGCTGGATGTTCTTGGTGAGGAAAGATTGAAAGTTGTTTGAGAGTATTTTTTCGTTAAATTAGTGATTTGTGTCTTTAGGGTGTTATCTGTGTTGTCATTTGTGGGTGATATTGTTTTTCTGAATGAGTTGCATTGTTTAATTAGTTGTTTGATTTCAGGTGTTAAGAGGTGGGTTGTATTTTTTAATGTATCTTCTGGGAATGAATTGGTTAGCTGCTTTTTGGATCAGAGATGTGAAATTTTGTATGGCTTTGTTGTGTGGATGCATTTGTGATATTAAGGGGATGTATGTTGATTTCTATATAGTTGGTGAATTGTGTCCAATCAGCTTTTTTGTAGTTTGTGTATGTTTTCCTGAGTGGATAGTTTGATTTGCTGACCGCATTGGTATTTTATGATGATGGGGAGGTGGTTGGAGTTTAGGTCAGTTTGAGTTAGTGAAATTGGTGAGCATAGTGTTATAATCTGGTGATGTGTAAATGTTTGATTGGTTTGGGGTGGGTTACTTTCTGGTGAGTGCAGTTTGTGTTGTTTTTATAAGGTTTTAGACTTGTATATATATATATATGATATTATATAATAATATATATATATATATATATATATATATATAGTATTATAATATATAATATATAATATATTTATGAGTATTATATATATATAGTAGTATATATATATATATATAATGTATAATATAAGTATATATATATATATGTATATTATAATATATATGATCACACCAACCTTCGTCTCCCCAGATTAGGGGTAAGGTGCGTCACATGCACTGAAAACAGAAAAGTAGTAGAAGAATATGATGCAAGTTGAAAAGAAAGCCCAGAATTACTGCCCCCTTTGTACCCATAAGTGAGTATTCATCGCAGTCAGAAAAATTCACCCTGAAACTTCACGGGGACTGCGACAGACCTCACTATGGCATCTCCTAAATGTAGGGTTCATCCCTTGGCCCAGGTGGGCCACAACCTTACACCCTCACAAAAACCCTGCCATTCACTCCTATTATGCATTTCTTCTCGCCCTCTAACCAAAACTCACATTCCTCTCCACCAAGTCATTCCTTTACTGGCTCAATCCACTTTTCCATCAGTCTTCCAGCCAGCCGATTCCCAGCACACTCACCATTATATATCTGCTTACCAACTGACTACCATTAATCCTTTCCACATGACCAAACCATCTCAATGTACTTTCATTTATTCTCTCTCATTTACTCCTTTCTTCACACCACACCATACATATATATATATATATATATATATATATATATATATATACTATATATATCTCTTTTTTATATATTTATAATATATATATATATATATATATATATATATATATATATATATATATATATATATATCACAGCAGGGGGATATTAATTCTTACGTTCATGGTGTTCCAGTATGACTTAATATGGTGATAGTGGTAAAAAACAATATTAGGAGGTTGTCTGTGCATCCCTCTGGCCCTAGCACTGTTATACAAATTTTTTATCCTTCTGTTCCCTCATTATTTTATATTAATTTTCTTCTCTTTTCAATCCACTTCCTTCACCACAATTTCTATCTATCTACTTTTTTTTTTTTTTTTTTCCAGAGTAGTAGATGAACGCCAATGACACCCTTCCTTTCATCTGTGCTGAAGGGGTGTGAACCGCATCAGTTGCTCGTGACTCGGTGTACCCGACCTAGCACCAGGTTTGGGTCTTTTTCCCTGACATAGGGTTCGACACCCATGAGGGGTGGGACCCTTTTAATTTAATATACCATGGAAGTTCAAAGGAAAGAAATACAAGAGGAGTCCAAAGAAAAAAAAATCTTATAATAATAATTGAATTAATTCAGAACAATAGAAATTGTTCTGGAAATTATTTGTAAATATTAAGTAAATTAATAATGGTAATATTCTTTTTTTTTCTTTTTTTTATTAAAATGTATAAGAGTGCTTACGGCCTCAGATCCTTAATTGACTATTCAACACTTATTTAAATTAAGTACAATATAAAAACTAATTATTAAGTTTATCAATGAGAATAAAAATCCTAACAACAAATCAAATACAACTTACAACTGCTCAAAAGGTGAATGTGTCTGTGTGGATATTAGTCTATTTCAACTTTTAAATGTTGTGTTATTTATCGCCATATTTAATAAAAATTGTTTAGTAAAATAGACAAATCTTTTTGAAGACTTCTTTACCAAACAAACAAATACTTTACTTTATTAAACTCTTTTTCATAATAATTAATAATAATAATAATAATAATAATAATAATAATAATAATAATAATAATAATAATAATAATAATAATAAAGCAAGGATACTTTTTTGATAATATTTCAAACAAGTAAAAAATAATAACAAATGAATTCACAAACCTTTCTATGCTGATCATCTGACTTCTTCCCAACCAATGTTTGATTTTCGGATTTAATGACAGGATTTTCTTCTACAAATATAAATTCCATGTCTGATTCTCTCAACTCTAACTTCACAGATTCCTTTTGATCTAATTCTTCATTTTCAACTCTCTCTGGTAGAGCGATGCTTGCTTCATTGTGAGGAAAGCTCTGAAGTAAAATGAATGAATTTGAGTAACTTTAAAGGGTTGTAATAAAATCAATCAATAAAAGAAGTAAGAGAAGAACCCAGGAGGAAGGGAAGCAATCACAATGCCAAAAGAAACCAACCTCATCTCAGTTTACTTTCTTTTTTTGCCATTTTATTGTTTTCTGAGAGAGAGAGAAGAGAGAAGAGAGAGAGAGCAGAGAGAGAGAGAGAGAAGGAGAGAGACGAGAGAGAGAGAGAGAGAGAGAGAGAGAAGAGAGAGAGAGAGAGGAGAGAGAGAGAGAGAGAGAGAGAGAGGAGGGAGAGAGGAAGAGGAGAGAGAGAGAGGAGAGAGAGAGAGAGAGAGCGAACAATTACAGAGAGAGAGAAGAAGAGAGCGAGAGAGAGAGATGAGAGAGAGAAGAGAGAGAGAGAGATGAGAAGGGATGGAGAGAGCGATGAGAGAGAGAGGAGAGAGGAGAGGGAAAAGAGGAAAGAAGATAATGAGAGAAGCAAAAGAGAGTGAGAGATGGAGGAGAGGAAGAGAAGAGAGAGAGAGAAAGAGAGAGAGGCGAGAAGAGAGAGAAGAGAGAGAGAAGAGAGAGAGAGAGGAGAGAGAGAGAGGAGAGAGAGAGAGAGAGAACGAAGAGAGAGAGAGAGAGAGAGAGAGAGAGAGAGAGAGAGAGAGAGAGAGAAGAGAGAGAGAGAGAGAGAGAGAGAGAGAGAGAGAGAGAGATGAGAGAGAGAGAGAGAGAGAGAGAGAGAGAGATATAGAGAGAGAGAGAGAGAGAGAGAGAGAGAGAGAGAGAGAGAGAGAGAGAGAGAGAGAGAGAGACATACGGACTGACGAGACGGACAAACAGACAGGAAGAGTAAAGAAAAAAGAAATAGAGAAAGAGGAAGGGAAGAGAGGAGGAGAGAGAGAGAGGAGAGAGAGAGAGGAGAGAGAGAGAGAAGAGAGAGAGAGATGAGAGAGAGAGAGAGAAGAGAGAGAGAAGAGAGAGAGAAGAGAAAGAGGAGAGAGAGAGAGAGAGAGAGAGAGAGAGAGAGAGAGAGAGAGAGTAAACACGGGTAACTTTGCCACCTTTTTTTTTTTCGCATAAATCCTGAAAAAAATTATTAATTTTTTTAACATATTAAATGCTTAAAATACAGATCTGCATTTGTACTTCACTTACCTAAAAGCATTCTTCAGTATGTTTTTTCTTTTTTTTTATATGGTCAAATTTGAGGGTGGCAAAGTTAGACCACAGGTAGGGGTTACTTTGCCACGTTTATTTCATATGTAATTTTCTATAGGTTAAATTTTAGATAAGGACTTTATATTGTGGGGCAGCTTTGCCATGAGTCTTTCAAAGATTTTCAAGTAAATTATTTTCATAAAACTTTGACATAAATATATTTTTTCTCCTTTTTTGTGAAAATTTCGGGGGCAACTTTGCCCACTGGTATTTTTTCCCATTTTATTCAAGGTTTTTCTATACATTAAAGTAAGGGACTTTGTTCCCAAGTATTTTGAAACTTATATATTTCCTTTTTAAACAATAAAAATTTCTTAAAACTAATATTTTTCCTTTTTTTTTCATTAAAACTAATTTTTTTCCTTAAAACTACTAACTTTTTCTTTAGAATTACAATCTAAACTGGAAAGGGGGAAGAAGGGAACACCCATTCTTCATATTCATTTAAAATTGGATGGGGTAATCTTATTTGGCAAATATCATTTGCCAAAACCCAATGAATATCATCAGGAATGACTTCAAAATTTGTTTTCTTTTTGGTACTCACAGGTTTCAAGAACTGGACCTGGTATGCCAGGTCTTTGTTTTTACCTTTCTTGTCTTGGATTATGGCTATGAAAGGAACAGTAGTTTCACTGTTTTCCTTTGGTACATTGATGATAGCGAACTCTCCCACCCTAAATGTTAGGATCTCGTTTTTGCCTTTTGGTTTTGGTGTTTCCTTAGCTGTTGGGTCATTGTTTTGTTGACTTTTTTCTCGGATACCTGCAGTCTCTGAATCCAGATACAACCTTGATATCTTTTTTCTTAATGGAACCCATTCTTCTTCACTGCTATCTTGTTCATTTCCACTTTCAGAATCTGATACCATTAATGGTTCCTTTGAAGGTTTTTTTCTTTTCCTTTTTTCTTTTTCCTGAGTAGGAGTGCCTTTTTTTATATGTAAAGCTTTTCCTGGAGAAGTTTGAAATAATGACTTTCCCCTTCTTCTTTTAATTGTTCTCTCTTTTCCAAACCTTTCACTCTTTAATAATGTACTTAAACTGTCGGAAAATAATGTGCTTGATTCCATCTCTTTATCAATACTTTCCAAAGGTGTGGTATTTTGATAACTTGTTGATTGTTCATTCTTATTTTCTGGTGTAAGTAGGATTGGTGTCTTTATGTTCCCTTTCTCTGAAACTTTCATCCTATTCTTTAGATTTTCTACATCTAGTGGATAAATTCCGGTGTTTTTAAATCCGCTGATAATATTGTCCCTGCAGTTGTTTTGAAATTTTTCATTACTAAATAGGGTGGAGAGCATGTGTGGGAAATTTGATTTAATGAGAGTTTTTTTGAATTGTTTTGCTTTTTATATTTGATTAAAACTTCTGACCATATCATTTTAAATGGTCTGAAGAATGCCACATCAAGTGGCTGTGCCAAATGAGTCGAGTTTGGTGGCAAGCAAATAAAGCTTATATTGTTTAGTTGACACAAATTCAGAACTTCCTCAGAGAAGTGTGAGCTTAAGTTGTCTCCTATGATGGCTTTTTTGCCTTCAATCTTTTTTGCATGTGGAAGAAAGACATATTTGAACCATTCTTCAAAGGTTTTGCCATCAAACCATCCTGATTTAGTGCAATTAAATTGCACAACAATTTTACAGCAATCCTCTCTGCAGAAAGGCGCACCTTTTGGAGTTTCTTCTTTCCAACTCGGCCAAACTTTCTCTCCTTTGTAAATTACATAAGGTGGCAGTAATGTTCCATCTGCAGAACAGCAAAACATCATTGAAACAACTTTTTGTGTAGTTACATACATTATCTGGGTATTTGACACCCCTTCTATGAAAATGAATTACCTTTTGGGTTGGCGTATCTGCTATATTTGTTTCATCATAATTGAAGATCTGATAAGGTCCCAGATGGCCAGACCAGAAAGTGAATTAGACAGGTTATTATGAAATTTTTCTAGGTCTTCTACAGAGACTTTGCTTCTTTGTACCGAAATATTGTTACTTACCCTAGTGGTAATTTTTTTTCCATGTCGTCTCATGAAGTTTAAAATCAAATCCCTGCCAGGGAAGTTGTCATTGAAGCGTGATGAAGATACCCCTAGCTTGTCTAGATGATATTTTACTGAATGTTGTAATCTGTTCTTGTGTTAATGGGAAACACCAATCTGAGCATTTTAATAATGCTTCTACAATGGATTTTTCCAATTTCTCAGATAGAGCTGTGCAGCAGCCAGGTTTACCTAAATGTAGCTGGTTTTTCTTGTTCCCCAGTGTTCTGCGGGGAATGTTGTATTTTAATGATACGCTTTTGATACTGCTTCCAAATTCATTTATTTCAGCTAGTGCTTTTTGCAAATCTTCCTCTGAATATGCTCTGTATCTTCTAGATCCTAGTATTTTTTTATAAGTACGACCATGATTTTAATTTATAGCTATATATATATATATATATATATATATATATATATATATATTATATATATAGCTTATATATTATAATATATATAGGCTATATATATTATATATATATAATATATATATATATATTATATTATTATATAATATATATATATATATATATATATATATATATATATAGGCTATATATATATATATATATATATATATATATATATATATACTATATATATATTATATATATATATATATATATATATATATATATATATATATATATATATATATATATATATATATATATATATATATATATATATTATATATATATATAATATATATATATATATATATATATATATATATATAGGCTATTTATATATATTATACTGTATATATATAATATATATATACTTATATATTATATTATAATATATAACATATATATATTATATATATATATATATATATATATATACCGTAAAACGGGGGGAAATGGGCCTCAAGGGGTAAAATGAGTCAGTTTGTAATATTTAATATATTTTAATAATGGAAACCATTAGGAGTTTCCAATTATGGTTTTTAGTTAGTTTAATAATTATATTAAATTATTTTGTAGTTATTTAATTAAATAAATGACAATTATAACTCAAAAAAATTTCCCCCCTTTTCAAAAATTTAATTTTTAAATTTTCAAAAAAAATTGTAAGACTTCCAGAGTCTTGAAGAGTGAAGCTTTCAAAAATTCCAATTAACACCATAAAGAACAGTGTAAAGGTAAGAGTTTTCATCTAAATAATTGTACATTTATATGTTAGTTTGTAAAATATTTAAGGTTTTCACTTTTGGGGTAAAATGAGTCACTATATCTTTAACTATAAATAACCTTTTTTTTTTATTGTTTTTAATAATATTTTCCCTTTATTGTTTATCTATTACCTATATTTAATGTCTTTGATATAATTTGATAATCAATTGACAACATAGCCTATTTCCTCTCTGCAGATGCCCAGAAAGTACCAGTACCAAAAGAAGGTAGGTGTCAGGCGACTTATGTACACCCAAGAAGACATCTTACAGGCTATTATTGATGTTGAAGAGGGTGCAGGTATCCGCGATACCACCAGAAGATACAATCTGCCATATGAAACCCTTTCAAGAAGGATAAGAGGTGAAGTTCAAAAACCCCAGAAGAAGTGGTAGAGGTACAGTCTTTCTGATAGTCAGGAGAGGTGTCTCACGGAACAGCTAATAATCCTTAGCATGAAAAAAAAAAATTTTTTTGTAAAATAATTTGTTTAATTAGTATAAAATAATAAAACTTTTTTTTTTTAATAATATTAAGTGTTTTAAAAGCAATATATAGAAAAATTTATAAAAAGTAAAATTTATAACTTTTTCTACAATTCTATGTTAAACCATGATAATAAAATAATTATATGTAAGTTTAGACCATGGTTTTTCCCTAACCCAATTAATTTCACAAACACCTTTAATACTTGTTTAAAATTTAATATATTAATAAAAATACTAATGAACAATCATTAGAGAAATAATATTCAATGACCTATTATCCCCCAGCCCAGTGACTCATTTTTCCCCCCAAGTTAAATTTTTTGGCACACTGCATTTTCAAAATTTACTCCCCATCTTTTTTTTAAATTTTTAATATTTTTGTCATGTTTTGTCATTAAGGAGGTTTTCAATTTGGAAAAAAAAACATTTACATATGGATGTAACTTGAAATTTCGTAATTATTTCAACAAAAAAAAAAAAAAAAAAACTATGCCTAATTTTGGGCCCATTTAACCCCGTTTTACGAAAATATATAATATAATATATAGTATATATATATAATATAATATATAATATATATATTATTATATATATAATATATATTATTATATATATATATATATATATATTATATATATATAATATATATATATATATGTGGCGGAGAGGAGATACGCTGGGATCAACAATTGTACCCGAACGGTGAGGTACCTCTCTCCGCTCTTTCTTGGAGATATGAAGTTCAAAGAATTTTTGATTTCGGAAGTCTAAAGTATAGGAGATTACGTCAATGTTAGGTTTGTGATGTTCAAAGATAGTGGTTTGAAGGTCTAGTCAGCACAGCAACCACCTGACACCATCATGGTAATACGGAGCAGATTAGATTTTCTCCGTAACGGAGGAAGTTAGTCTTCAGGACTCCGTCGGCCTGCTGACTTGAATGACTTTCGAGGAGGATTGTGAACGTTGATATAATAAAATGTTGATACAATCTAATATTTTTACCCAGAGAAAAATGTAGAATTATTTAGCTCGTTTCCCGGAGCTTTCTCGAAGATTAACCCGATAGAGGTCTCGAAGATTAACCCGATAGAGGTCTCGAAGATTAAGAGTAACAATACCAAAAAACATCAATATGAAGGATAGTGACACTCCATAAAAAAAGTGTTATCTTTACTAAAATCGCTCAGAATATATGGTGGGAGGTCTGACAAAAGTTAATGTTTACCACAGTCCTACCCCAACAATATATAAATAAAAGATTATGATTAAATAGAATTAGTTAATACACCTTGGAGGGCAAGTTAAAGGTTCCAAGGTGTAAAATATGTACACGAGCACAGACAGCTCTAGGATCAGAATCGAGAGTGGAAACCGAACGCTTCCAAATATTGCTCATGCATAAAAATCAAGGGAATCAGAAATCCAGACTCAACAATTGTGAATAAATGATGACTTAACTGAATTGACTGGGGGAATGGTTCCAAGTGGTGAGTATGATTCAGGAGAATACAACTATGCTGAAGTACTATTAAAGAGGAAGGAATCAGGCCCAATCCCAACGTTAGAATTGGCAGGGAGAGGGATCCAGATGAACCACAACTCCGAAACAACTCCAAGAAGAAAGATTCAGGATGAATTCCAACTTCAAAATAGCACCGAGAAAAGATTTACTAAGGAATCTCACTCAAGAGTATCAGCTTAAAGGACGGATTCAGGATTGAATCCCTGGAACAGAAATCGGATTCAGGAATGAAGCCCCAAAACAGAAACCCTGTCAAATATAAACAATTATTGGTATTTATACCATAATTTATATTTGCATATTTGACAGTTAAATGAAGTCACATATATTTATTCTATTAAGAAACATACCCTGATATATCCAAGAGGGGTCTTTCTTAAATGGAGATTAATGATGTCAACGGCCTTCCAGCAAGCAACAAGATAGTAAACTGTAATAAGAGTTAAGTTTACTATCTGTACATTACTACAATTCTTACAGTTATTAATTAATAAAATCAAATAAATTTGCAGCACTGACCTCTGAGACAGCTAGAAAGGCTTATCACTTCTTGTGTATATAATTGTTTAGCACAATTATATCTTTGGTATCATCTGTGCTCCTGGTGCTATGTTTATCATTATTAGTTTTTATATTATAATTATAATCAAAAAATCATAACGAAGATGTTACTAAACAGAAGAAGAAAATCTGTTATACGCCTTATCGATGTAATTGTTTATAGGTTTCCAATACATTGAATATACATTAATAAATAATACAAGTATCACAGCCTGGATTAGAAATGGTAACATTTCCAGACTGTATTATAAAAAAAACATTTCCGAGAATAAACAACACCAGAATAAGATAGCGAATTGCCAATTGACCATTGGATGCAGCGATCATATATCTCCTTATATCCTCTTCTCCACTAAATCTAAAACTTCTCACCTCAATTTTATCCACGCTTCGTTGCGAATAAGACGAGAGGTGGAGAGGCAAGAGATAGCAAAACAGTCGCGCAGGGAAGGATACTCAGGAACTCTCTACTAAACTATGGATATTTACAAAATAAATTTTATATACATTTTTTTTTTTTTAAGACTTTAGGCCCTTCTTCATGGATGACAGACTTGCAGCAGCTTCCTTTTCTTCGTTAAACTCCTGTAACAATGCGGAAAAAGTCATCTGCCGCTGTTGTTCATTCATGTCATCCCATTTAACTTGATCCATAATCCAACGTAAGCCTGTACGGATTGCAACCCTAACATGGGGATCCAGGACAGACTTAGAGTCACCTAGAGAAGTTGAAGGGTGGTGACTACAAGATGGTGTGGATGGATCAGAAGGTCCAGAAGTCGGATAATATGGTGAATAGTCCGCCCAGGAAGGTTGAACATAGGGACTACTATATAATGGTTCACTTCTTGACGAATAAGCTCTAGGACCTCCCCAATTCTCGGTTGAGAAAGACGATGTAGATGGAACTGGTTGTTCCAGAGGTTGAGCTTGGGGAACCATTTCTGCGGGATAGGCATACCTTTGAGAAGACGACGTAGGCAACACTCGATTATGAGTCACTCTCTCAGTTGGATAAGTACGAGTGTTTCTTGATGCTCTTGGTCGTCGTTTATTAACTTTAATGATCTGAGACCGAACTGTAGGTAAAGTAGAAGGGACAGTAGTTCTCACAGATATGGGTGTAATTTTAAAAATATGCCCGCATTCCTTTAATAGTGATTCCAAAAACAAACGATTTGGATGTAAGCCATCCAACAACAAAGGAGAATTTAATTTCAGGGTTTCCTTGTTGAGATACTGGCTATGAGGGGTGACAGTAGGTACTCCGCCTCTAGCTATGCTTCGATGATACCCATCCAGAATATCCGTTCCTCTGATGATCTTCTTATCTGGCCATTGATATCTATCTTCCGCAATCGACTCGAACAGGTGGTAACTTCGTATCGAATGTTCCCGCATCATTTCTGGGGAGAGCGTAGGATCACCGATAGTGTATTGTTTATTCTGAGCGCCCCAATCACGGATGAGACGTTTCTGATTGTAAGCATTTAGGTCCTGTATAGGTGGGATATACAAGTAAACCTTAACGTGAGGATTTTTCTTCTTAGCCTCCTCAGTTATTTTGGTCATGATCTCCGGTACCACTTCTACGGAAAGATCCGTTACAGGTTCGAAAACGGTGGCGATGTTACTATCGTGATCATATAATTCTCTCCGTTTCCAGGCCATGGTAGTCAAGGCCCACAAAAAGATGGTTTTCACCTCTGGAGTCATTTGATTCTTAACTCTTACGAGGCACGAAGATAGTATACGGCCTGAAACGTAGTCCGATTTAACGGAGATACCGTGCTTCATCTGGAGATATCGTTTTTGGTTTTTGAAGAGTGAAACCTCAGATGAGCCCACGATCAATGAGAGTGGCATTTTTCCGTTTGTTCACTCTGGGATCCCGACAGAGATGTTTCTCGATGTCTTGTACTATGTAGAGTCAATTCTGAAAAACATCAAAATATCCGGCAATTATCGAGTCATGGAAAGATTTCAAATTATAAAAAAAACATGAGCATATTATCTAGTCTAAGATTATTAATTTTCATCATATAATAACTGTCTGGAAGCGAAAAAATGACGTAGAGTAAACTAAGTCATTTCACCTCACTATTTCTAAACTCACTTTTGATTTGGGGAAATCAGAAGTACAAAATTAATTATTGAGAAACTAACGAGTTATATTAAAAAAAAACAAATTCAATTATATAAAATTTAAAATTTGCATCTTTAAAATAAAGGTATATAATCAGAAAATAAATTGCTTGGAAAGTTCATAGTTGTTCATCGAAAACACACCACCTCAATAATAATATGTGAAATTTTTTTGGTTATTTTCCCTTATTATAAGTTTTTCTTTTTTCAAATTAGAAACAAGTCTAGGAAGTCTTTTCCTGATTCTTACTATTTTCGTGTTATAATTATTGAATTACCATTTGGTTCCATTTTAATTGAAGAGAAGAGAGTCTCTTCATTCCACGTTATAGATTAATCATGAAACAGTGTCGGATTTATCTCCTTCAGGAACCGGGACAAATCTGTAAAATAAGTGTTAAGCTCCTCCGGCCCACAACCTGTCATGAACATGACAGGTTCGTTGGAACCGAGGAACTGGTATATATATATGTACAATAGTACATATATATATACAGCTCAATATATATATATATATTAGTTTGTGAGTTAGGTGGTTTTCGATGACTCTATACATAATAATTATATGCATTTGTTTTGATAAATATATACTAGAGCAGTATCATATTTATACATATCGTAATTTTAAACCATTGGTTTAAATAGACGTGAAGGAATTCTATTACATCAAGACTTTTTTTGATTTTAAGTTTCCATAGTTTTAATTTTTTAGTCTGCAAACACACACGAAGAATCCAGACCACACAAAGATCAATTTTTTACAAGAAATCAGTTACACCAGAGGGTTTTTTTTTTTTCGTCACCATTAGCTTATAGTGTTTGACGATAGGCACACAAGAAAGCAAATACATTCAAAACAGCTCAATTAGATGAAGATGTTTATAGAACAATAGTCAGAAGGAGTTTACTTAAGGTAAGAGATGGAATAAGAGTTCTTGTTTTTTTTTTTTTCAAGATAACTTAATAGAACTAATGTACTGATAAGTTTTGATTGCCAACGTATTTAAATTTACGTTCCAGTCAGTAAGGGAACGACAGAAGTTTCATTTTCCAAACAAATGAAGCAAAGCCAACTTTTATTCTCCAGGCTTATTTACTTCGTATCAGGACACAAGTGTGTCATTTTATAACCCCGAGACAAGGTTATAAAAGACTGGTCCTTCTTCGATGACGTACATACTCCACTGGAGTCGACATAACATTGGGGAAATCTGGAACTGATCCTCTACTCCTAGTGCGAAGGAAGATCATCCAATTGCATTTCCTCCAAGATTTCCTCATCAATGTGGACCAAAGTCAAATTACTATTATCCAAATGGACGTTGGTGGGATCACCAAACACCTCTCCCACTATTTGAAAAGGTGGAATTCTAGTTTCCGAGACAGGTGAAGAAACCATTTCAGCCAACGGGGATATATTGAAAGAATTACTATTTGGCGGGCTGAAACCATAAAATTCAGTCCTTTGAGAGCTGGAAGAACTATCTGAGTCAAAAATGTTTGACCAATCGTCCGGCAAATCACCCACAACAACTCTCTCCGACAGATCCATAAGATCCTCAGAAGAGACTGAGGGAGAATAGTTAGGTCTTTCCATAAAAAAGGACGGTGGATCCGTTAGACTCAACCCAGATGCTTCCAGATTAGGACTTTCCAACTGTGATGCTTGGGAAACTATAAGGTGTTCATTATCATTAGTTACCCTTGCAGGAGAAAGGACAGAGGGGTATTTAAATCTAATAGGGTATTCATGTGAATACATATCATGATAATCTAAAACAGGGGTAAGTATTTCAGCATGGTTGACCCCCAGGGTACTACCATGATTCATAGGAGAACTAGTAGGGATATTTATTAAATCTATCTCGGATAAACTAGAATCGGAATCCGTCTCAGGTAAACTAGAATGGTTAGAATTTGACTCGTCCGAAGAATGGATAGGTGAAATGGGAATTACGAGAGGAGGGAGCAAGAATTTAACCGCTTTGTGACCGGGCATTCGTAAGACTTCGGAAGATAACTGAGGAATAAACTCCTCCATACTCATATTGAGGTTTTCTCCCGGATCCCAAGCAGTTGGCTCTATTACAGGAGTTAAATCTGGTAATTGAATATACTCACTTACAGAGATAGGATTAAAAGTTAAGAATCCTTCAAAATCAGCTTCCTCCTCCAGGGAATCATCGCTATTAGTGAACAATAAGGTATCAGCGATGGACTCTGACTCATAAGAATTAGCTGAATCAGTCTCAGACTCAAGATCGATGGATTCAGGAGAATTTTCATCCTCCCCATCCAACAAACTTTCCTCGTCCGAGAAAAATGCATCACTAATTTCCTTATTTCTAGTCAGGTATTTTCGTAAATACCCAGGAATCTCAATCCATTCTCTAATGGGAGAAATGGACTTTTTGAGTTCTACTGGGGGGATTAGTATTTCTCTGTATGACATATGACACCCTATTCGGGTTCACATCAACAACAGTAAATGGCCCTTCCCACCTATTATGAAATTTAAGAGCAGTACTTGGCCCAGTTCGTATTACTTTACGAGCTACTTTTTGACCCACCTTGAAAGGTTTAAAATTGACACTGCCCTCTTTCCAATATTGGGGAAAAGTGTGCACTGGAGCATGAGCTTTTTGTAGTAAATAATCAGAAGGTGACATGTCCAATGCACTATGATAAGTATTATTATAAATTAATATGGAGGAAGACAATTCTTCATCCCAAGTAGCGGGTTGCTCCAGAACTAAACATTTCAGTAGTTGAATTAAACTTCGATTAAATCGCTCGGAGACCGTTACTTGAGGGATGAAGTGGAGATATTCTCACATGTTTAATGTTGTGTTTTTGTAACACTTGTTGGAATATCTGGGAAGTAAATTCAGTTCCATTATCGGTTAATATACGATTTGGAACTTTAGGAAGGAAAGGGAGAACTTGGTGCTCCAGTTTCCTAGATACGGTCAAGCTGGACTTGTCGGCAATGGGAACTACAGACACCCATTTAGAATAATGATCAATAAATATCATGCAGTATTTATTTCCCTTAAAAGTTTTTGGGAATTGAATCAAATCCATGGCACATAAATCGAAGGGATAGTTGGCCAAGATTTTCAACATGGGTGGAGTTACATTGGAAGAAAAGTTTTTCTGCATCTGGCAAACAGGGCAGCACCGCACTACATCGGAAATTACCTGATTGACCCTAGGATGCCAGAAATGCTTGTATACCAACTGCAGCAGCTTGTTCCGACCTATATGGGCACAGGATACATGGAGTCCCAGAACTATGTGCATTAGTAAGTCCAAAGAAATTGCATATAACAGATTCCCAGACGTAGTTCTGTAATACAAGATGTCATTTTCCAAAACCATTTGCTTAGAATGACTTTTGTAGGGTTTAGGAACTTGTTGCCAATTTATATTGTTATCATTCTTCTTAAATCCCTTCAATAAATATCGAAGAGTACGATCATTATTTTGATCGTAGATAACATCAGTATCATTAATATTAGTATTGACTACCGACACGTTTTTCACCTGTATAGTATAGGACTTTAAATTGGACTGGGTACAAGTTGATATGCCATCGGCCACCACAGTCAATTTTTTTCCTTGCAGATGAATCAGTTGTTTTCGGGACATATCAGGTAATAAGTGATTATCCCTAAGAGCACAAGTACCAAGTATCAATGGGTTATCTACCATGTATTCCTGGGGGACTATGAAAAACGCGGAAGGATGAGTTACAAAACCCATATTAAACCTCAGGATTATATTTACATAGTGAACAATAGGAATTCGTTCTCTATTTCCAAAACCACTGATGGCCCTTACTCCTATGTCTTCGGAAGCCAAAAGCTCTTTTGAATTCCCTAGGAAAGGAACAATCTCGGAGCTTATCAAGTTTACTCCAGCCCCACTATCTACAAGGCAATCATAAATGGGAGCATCTTGATCATCCAATTTGACACAGACGATCAAAGGTTCTATATCGGCCTGGCACAAGTTAATAGCAACGACCATGTCTTCACTAGCATAGGAATAAGGTTTATGTGAGAATTTACTCACTGGAGGTATCCCATAAAAGTTAATAGCAGGATCATCCAGTTTCTTTACAGAGTCATTATCCAAGTCCTTTTCCACAGATTGACTCATCTCTGTGGGGACTAGTCGTTTAACTGATTGGCGGGGCGAGCTTCAGCAAACCCCCCTTTGCAACGACCTTCATAGTGAGACACGTTACAGGTTTCACACGGGTCCAGAAATAGGCGTTGGGGAAGCGGCTTCTCAGTTGGTTTAGCCGAATTTTTCTGGGCTTCAGGGGAATATGATCGCGAATAGACTTTCTTTACCGCACCTTGAAGGTATTCTCTAGGAGGAGTTCGTTCGGGATCACTTGATCGTGGAGGGGTGCGTTGAGAGCACCTCATTCCCGCGTGGGGACCTCTACAAAAGGGACATACCACTTTCCGGGTATTTACGGGAGATGATGGAGGAGAGTTCCTAGCACGGCATTCGGTATTTGAATGGCCGGTTTTCTTGCAGTAGCTACAGACTCCCAAGTACTTATAGCATTCCTGCATTTCGTGTCCTCGCTTCTCACAGTAGTCACACAAGATATTCATCCGATCTCCCGATCCTGAACGACCCTTTCGATTTGCATTACGATTATTCTGAGTTCTGGAACGGTCATTACTTGGTGGTGAATTCCGAACAGTGTTGTAGACAATACGACTGCTATTATTTCTTTCCGGAGGACTACGTTGGCCAAGATTAGAAGAGCGATGTTTAAGGTTAATTGAAGACTTAGGTTTACGCTGTTCAACCTTCTTACGCAACACATCAGTCCATCCAGGGAGTGCAGCATTGATCTGAATTACTGACTCAACAGATTCGTTTAAGTCCACCTCCTGGTCAGTTCGGGAATAAGTTGATGGGCCGACCTCAAGTGGATTTGTTTGGGACATTGAATTTGGGAAAGCAGTGTTATTGCTGTCTAAAGAGTCCGCAAAATTCACTATATTTTCCCATGGAGCTCTACTATAACCGTCCAGCTCCATCATTTTGATATACTGACTGACGAATATCTCAACATAAGGAGGCAAACTACATAGAAAAGCTATTCTAAGTGAATCATGATCTCTCATATCATAACCCGGATATGCTTGACTAGCTAGGCGCTCTAACCGAAGGGCGAACATTTTGATGCTCTCGTTAGGGTATCGGTGAGCGGCATGATACTTCTGTATTCTGTATTCTTTCTTCTTTCGTTCCTCATCACGATACCAACACACAAGATTATCCCGTACAGAGAAGTATTCACGGTTGTCTTTGATGATCTCTCGGTATATGTTCAAGAATTTACCTTCTAGCTGTCGGCCAAGCAGTCGTAACCATTGGTGATGGGCATTAGGGTAGTTTAAGCTACAATAAGCCTCAAAATCAGCCAGGTAGACTAAGAGATCTTGTTCCGATTCATATTTAAACTTTCCAGGATCCACAACCTTAAGCTTCTGAGAGTTCTTGAGTAACTGAGTAAGAAGCACAATGGCTTCCTCCAGCATGTCAAGTCTCTTTTTCATGTGTGGTCCTGAATACATTGAAGGTTCATCATCGTCAGGAATACGACGCATAGGCAGTCGTTGGGAATATCCTTGTGGATTACAACCAGAATGCGACTGAGAATCAGTCGAAAACATCTGGTGCTCCGGATATTGATTCAAGGGAATTTGTTCTCGGTGAGGCTGTAGCAATTTATTATATTTCTCGGAGAAGTCAGCCTCTCCTCTATTTATAGGTGATAGAGAATCTCTATTGCCTCTACCCATATCGGGATTTCTAAAGAGAGACTTAGGTTGGGTAAAGTAATTTACTGGGGGTATAGAATCATGACGAAGATTGGGATTAGGAAGAAGTTGAGATTTAGGAAGAAAATTATGAGTAGGCATAAGATTAGGATTAGGAATAAGATTAGGATTAGGAATAAGATTAGGATTAGGAATAAGATTAGGATTAGGAATAAGATTGAAGATTAGAATTAGAAAGAATTTGGTTTCTAGAATTTTCTACATAACTGGGTGGATTATGTAAAAGAGGCATTGATCGTGGTTGAGATTGGGAAACTAAGGAAGGTTTATACTCACGATCATATAAAGAATTGGTATTTTTAGTCATTTGCAAATTATGGGAATCGAAGCCAGAGGTGATACCTTGTCCTCGATCATGAAGTTCTGTGTTCAACATTACTGACTGTATCATTTACTTGAGCCAATTGCCTTTCACTTAACACCTGTTTATGGAGTTTAGTTAATAAAGTACTCATCTCAGGCTCAGTGAAAGGTTTGTCAGAGTTGGGAGCTAAAGATAAGTCAGAGGGTATGTCAGAGTTGACAACTTCTACCCTGTCTTTATTTTTCACATTCATTCCTACATTCATTCCGACATTATTTTTATTACGATCATCACGGAGACGTTGTTCTACACGTGGATCTAATGCGACAGCTGCAAGAGAGGGATCAAAGTCCACAGCTTCTTGGCTATCAGCATTTATGCTCGTATCCAAGTCTTTTGGTTGAGGTTTTTCTGACATTTTCTTTTGTAATTTCAAAAGAAAGAATTTCAAAAGATTTGGAGGGTTATTACTAACTAACTCGATCTGTCCAAAGTAAGTACAAAAGAAGAAGATTTCTTTGAAAAGAACTGAGAAGAGAATCGATGATTTTTCAAAAAATAAATATGATGATGTGAGCGAGAGTCACAATCCTAGTGCACGCAAGCGCAGGAACTCAAACAGAGTCCCCGAATAGGGCGCCACTTAATTTATTTATGTGGCGGAGAGGAAGTACGCTGGGATCAACAAGTGTACCCGACGGTGAGGTACCTCTCTCCGCTCTTTCTAGGAGATATGAAGTTCGAAGAATTTTTGATTTCGGAAGTCAAAGTATAGGAGATTACGTCAATGTTAGGTTTGTGATGTTCAAAGATAGTGGTTTGAAGGTCTAGTCAGCACAGCAACCACCTGACACCATCAGGGGTAATACGGAGCAGATTAGATTTTCTCCGTAACGGAGGAAGTTAGTCTTCAGGACTCCGTCGGCCTGCTGACTTGAATGACTTTCGAGGAGGATTGTGAACTTTGATATAAAATGTTGATACAATCTAAGATTTTTACCTAAAGGAAGATGTAGAATTATTTAGCTCGTTTCCCGGAGCTTTCTCGAAGATTAACCCGATAGAGGTCTCGAAGATTAACCCGATAGAGGTCTCGAAGATTAACCCGATAGAGGTCTCGAAGATTAACCCGATAGAGGTCTCGAAGATTAAGAGTAACAATACCAAAAACATCAATATGAAGGATAGTGACACTCCATAAAAAGTGTTATCTTTACTAAAATCGCTCAGAATATATGGTGGGAGGTCTGACAAAAGTTAATGTTTACCACAGTCCTACCCCAACAATATATAAATAAAAGATTATGATTAAATAGAATTAGTTAATACACCTTGGAGGGCAAGTTAAAGGTTCCAAGGTGTAAAATATGTACACGAGCACAGACAGCTCTAGTACCAGATACGAGAGTGGAAACCGAACGCTTCCAAATATTGCTCATGCATAAAAATCAAGGGAATAAGAAATCCAGACTCAACAATTGTGAATAAATGATGACTTAACTGAATTTGACTGAAGAATGGTTCCAAGTGGTGAGTATGATTCAGGAGAATACAACTATGCTGAAGTACTATTAAGGAGGAAAGAATCAGGCCGAACCCCAACGTTAGAATTGGCAGGGAGAAGGATCCAGACGAACCACAACTCCGAAACAACTCCAAGAAGAAAGATTCAGGATGAATTCCAACTTCAAAATAGCACCGAGAAAAGATTCACTAAGGAATCTCACTCAAGAGTATCAGCTTAAAGGACGGATTCAGGATTGAATCCCTGGAACAGAAATCGGATTCAGGAATGAAGCCCCAAAACAGAATCAGCACACAATCAGAAGATGATGGATTCAGGATGAATCCCAAAATAGAATGGATCCCACAATTAGAACGTCTTGAAGGATTCAGGATGAATCCCAAGATTTGAACCCTGTCAAATATAAACAATTATTGGTATTTATACCATAATTTATATTTGCATATTTGACAGTTAAAAGAAGTCACATATATCTATTCTATTAAGAAACATACCCTGATATATCCAAGAGGGGTTTTTCTTAAATGGGGACTAATGATGTCAACGGCCTTCCAGCAACAAGATAGTAAACTATAATAAGAGTCAAGTTTACTATCTGTACATTACTACAAATCTTACAGTTATTAATTAATAAAATCAAATAAATTTGCAGCACTGACCTCTGAGACAGCTAGAAAGGCTTATCAACTTCTTCTGTGTATAAATATTCAGCACAATTATATTTTTACTATCATCTGTGCTCCTGGTGCTATGTTTATCATTAAGTTTATATTATATCATTCATACATATAATCATAACAAGATGTACTAAAAAGAAGAAAAACTGGTATAGTATCTATACATGTTATAAGGGTTTTTCAATAATTGAATTGATAAGATGAATAAGATTGTATTATCACAGGCTGGATCAAAAATGGTTACAAAATTCCAGACTGTATTATAAAAAACATTTCCAAGAATAAACAACACCAGAATAAGATAGCGAATTGCCAATTGACATCATGGATGCACGATCAATATCTCCCTTATATATATATATATATATATATATATATATATATATATATATATATATATATATATATATATAAATATAGTAGTTATATATATATATATATATATATATATATAGTAAGACTGGACAAGATTGAACAATTTTTTTGTTCACCTAACTATAACTTTTTTTATACTACTTGAATTTTCAAACTATGTTAGCCTAAATATATCTTAACTTTAGTAGTATACATACCTGAGATATGGTGGTCTTCTGTTTTTTTTTTTCTATTTTTTTTTTTTTTTTTTTTTTTTTTTAAAAAATGGGGTTTGGTCATTTTTAACAGGCCTTATTTTTTAATATTTTTTTTCTATGGATAGGTTTCCATATTTATATTTATATATCTATAAATGGCTTATTTGAGCATAAACATATGTAATTATGTATAATGGGAGAACTTTTTAACATTTAAGGGGCACAGGTACCACATCATCAAACACGCTCAATTTTTTGGTTTACCTCTCTATAACTTTTTATATAATTATTCAATTCTCAAATTATTTTAAAGTAATTATGTCTTAAGTTGAGTAGTTTACATACCTGAGATATGGCGGTCTTCATTTTTTTTTTTTTTTTTTTTTTTTTTTTTTTTTTTTTTTTTTTTTTTTTTTTTTTTTTTTTTTTTTTTTTTTTTTTTGAACATTGGCGGTTTGGTATGGTATTATATTGTTGTTTCAACATCAACAGGCAAATTAGTGGGTATTGAGAAGGTTGTACAGCATCTGTGGAAGTATCTTTTTATGAACTGTAGATGTTGTCGGGTCTTTCTGCTTGTAATCCTCAATCATATTTCCCCAGGTGAGTTTTAGAGGATTGAAGAAACTTACATCAAAAGGTTGGGTTAATAAATAAATATTAAATAATAAAAACAATAAATAAATAATAATTTCTTTACTTTTTATCAAATTCCATTACTTTTGAAACACTTATAGAGCGTTCAATTTTACCCAACATGTTGTTCAAAATTACCAACCCCTACTTTAACACTTAGTAACTTTGAAACCAAAAAATTTTTTTTTTCGCTATTAGTGGTTTTTTGATCCTGATACATAGCGACAAAAATTGACCAATTTTTATACTTTTTGAAAAATTCTTCCTGCCCCAATGGGGGGGGACTTTTTTGGGCGAAGCATTTTTTGGCCAAATTTTTTTTTTACATTTTTCCAGATAAAACCTAAAGTTAAAGGCAAGTGCTTTTACTTAGATAATACATGAAACCGCTATCCTTTAACATTCAAAATAAAAAAAAAAAATCATCATTCTACACCAAATACTTTGTGAGTTATAACAGGAAACAGGTTAGGGGGTCAATTTTGTTCAATGTTGTACACCCGGACAATGTTGTCCAATATTACGTATATATATATATTATTATATATATATATATATTATGACTGGTAACAAGAATCAAAGTTTGAATTTTTATGGGGAACCCCAAAATGTGACACTTGGATAAAAATTTATTTGCTCAATTGGACAATGCTAACCCGTGCCTCATTGATATTAAAATCTTGAAAAAGATTTTTTGGAAAAATTCAGTTTTTTCTTTATAAATTGAAAATGGTTTATCCTAGAAACTTGATTCAGGTCTCAATTTGTTCACTGGTTTATTACCTTCAAATTTTATCATATTCACGTTGTAGCTACAACTTATAGTTTCTAAGATATTTGCATTTTTTCAATCAGAGGTGGGAGTTTATAGAAAAATTAGCTTTCTCTGGACAAGGCAAAGAAGAAATAAATAAAATAAAAAATAATAAACTTTTCAAATAAAAACAATTGTAATCTTTATAATTTAATGTTGAAGAAAGTAAATTATATTATTTAAGCAATCTGATTGCTCTACAAATGCCAAAATATTAACCAAGTTTTATATTTATTGTATTATAATAGTGTGGTAAGGAAAAGAAATAATAGGAGAACAAAAAATATATCATTCAGATCATTTTACTTTTTCAATTATTACTAAAACAAAAACTATTATATTTTATTTACAATTAAAATTAAAATTAAGGTGTTAAAGGTTTTGCTAAGGTGGCTTTCGAAGAGCCAGGATATTTTGCTCGACATTCAGCTACTACTTGCAGTAGGTATTGCCGCTGTTCTTCATCTTTTGTTAAACATGAATTAAAATCTTTTATTAATTTTACACCTCTTTCAGCTGTATCGTTGACAACTCTAAAGCCATTCACTATATTTTTCGCTCTTAAATAATCTTCATTATCACACCACCCATCTGGATTAGTATGCAAAAATTCCGTATCAATTTTAAATCTCTTAAAAAAATTCATACTTTGGGGTACAATAAAATGGTCTATATCTTTGTCTAATAAGTCATTCACTTCTTGTAAGGGAATTGATGGTTTCACATTACTGTAGTCCTCAAAATCATCGTCCTCTTCTTGAGACAATAATTTTATTGCCATTCTTCTTTTTACACTATTATTCAAGGAGTCGTCAAACAAAGAAAAAACAACCTGTTCAGAATTAAGGTACCATAAATGGTTTATCATTTTTAAAAGTGCTGTATCTGCTATCTCCTTATCGATTTCCTTATACTTCACTAACGATTTCAATAATTGTAGGTCTTGGTTGGGAGCTAAAGATGGTTTGGGGGCGTCAAACCAAGCTTTCACATAGATATTTATAATAAATAAGCAAATGTCTTCAAGGCCTTTTCTTTCTAAATTTGTAAGTTTAAATTGATCTTTAAACATATATTTTAAGAGAATAAATTCCTTTTGCCATCCACCTAGCGTGGTGGAAAGCTCCTGGAATTGAAAAACAAATGTCCTTTGATGGAAGACGTCCCAAAAATATCAAGCAAAGTTTAATCAATTCTTTATGATCATTCCTAGGATGTTGAATTTTTAATTGCTCTAAAAGTTATTTAGAAATTTGATCAGCATTAGTTATTTTATTTCTATTATTTTTATCTTCAATTCCAGATTTGTATTTTGATTGGTTTATGTTAGACCATTCACTTTGAAATTTTTTAAAAATATCTGGTTGAGGACCAGTTGTTCCTCCCATTTTACATTCAAAAACTGATCTCAACACTATTTCCAAAATGTGGTGGTGACTAGGGTTGGGGAAAAAATCGTTTTTTTCAAGAAAAAAACATGTTTTTTCATGTTTTTTTCATTAAATGTATTTTTAAAAATATAAAGAGGCTAATATAATATTTCACTTGAGTATTTTCATTTTTCAAATATAAGGATACTTGAAATTAAACAAATATTACATTATGATTTATAAAATAGCAGAACTACCTTTCTCTTATATTTTATCAATTGTTTTCGTTACAATTTACAGTAGGTTGTAGCCTGCAGACTGCTGTTTGTAGGCTTCTACTTACTAATTTAACTATGTATTTTACATTTGTATCATATAATCATATTTATAATTTACTTTTAAATATTAATGTACCATATATTATATTTATATAGAATGAGTCTGAATGACAAAACTCAAAAGTGACTTAAGGGATGCAAATGAAATAATAAAAATATTGAAATTAAAATTATACCAAGATTGTAAATGAAGGAGGATGAGTGAATGACTAAATTAAATATTTGGCTTTGGAATATCAACTTTTGATTCACTAATCACTAGTCCCCAGTCACTACTGAGTACTGACTACTGTGCTGTGACTACTGTCAAGCTCATTATCACTGGGCTCAGCGCAGGGTTCGCACGATTGGGGACAATCGGATTGTCCCCAATGGGTTTTTTCAGAAAAACCCACATTGAAAAAACCCTGAAAAAACCCAAATTTGGGTTTTTTCAAAAAAAAATTATAGAAAAATAAGAAAATGTTTTTTTTTTTAAAGAGTTAATTTGGAAATTAAAACCATATACATTTTCCTTTAAATTTTAATTCATTCAAAAAAATTTTAATTCCCTAACAAATTATTTATTTTGGTGTTTCATTTGGAATCACCTTCATTTATTTATTATTAAGAAATTTATAGATTTTGACAAGCTTGCTGGCCTTTTGTACACCAAGCCTGTTTCTTAGCTTAGACCAGATATGGCCAAATGTCGAGAACACCCTTTCAATAGAGGCAGAACTTGGTGGACAGCTTAAAAGATCTGAGCAGAATATGCAGAATCCTTTTGGCAAGAGATTGTTTTTTGATGTTCGTTTTTCCATAATTTTCCACCATTTTGAAGGACAAGATTTATATGTTCTTAATAAAGTTTCATCGAACATAGAGGATGGAAAAAAACTGTTATCTTTAATAGCAAATGCCATGAAAGGTGCGAAATATTCATGGTTGTATAACTTCAACCAGGATTCAGCTTTATCTTGCTGCTGACTGGATAATTCAGATCCTATAAAGCGAAAATATGATTATATATATATATAATATATATATATATATATATATATATATATATATATATATATATATATATATATATATATATATATATATATATATATATATATATATATATATATATATATATATTGTCTTATATGTATTTCATTAACAGCAAAATATCATTTTTTCAATCCGATATCTCAAAAACACTGGTTATCTATAGGTTTATTATAAATGTATTTCAGCTTAAATTTCATTACATACCCATTATGTTATATCACAAGATTTTTTTTGCTTTGAAGTTGTTTGTATGGCAAAGGAACTTAGTTGTGGCTGCATCAATCTACGTTTTTTTGGGGGAGGGAGGTTAAATGGAGATGAAGGACTTATTTGATGACTTGAAGTTGAAGCTGTTGAACTGCTATCAGAATCACTCTCAGACGCCAATGCCATTGATGAAGATGGTGTAGTTGGACTGGGAATATAAGATCTTATATTATCGATTGACTGTGAAGTGGAAGGAGAATCTATATCAATAAGGAGCTGTTGATTAATTGGGATATTTTGGTCCTTTGGCTGATTCCTTGAAGCTAAAATTGATGGCTGCACAGTTGAATTTCTTTTTTCACACTTTTGTAAATGATTTCGAATTCTTTCAATTTTGGATGTTAACTCTGTGTCACAATAATTACATCGAACCTTTGAGCTATTTTCTTTTCTTGTGACTTCAGTCCACTCTGAACTTTGTTTCCTGCCACTTCCGGATAACATTGGCATTTTTTAAAAAAAAATTTTAATTTTTTTTATATATAATTTTAATATTTTTTAAATTATATATTTATAATATAATTGTATAAACATAAAAGTACTGAAAATATAATATATATATATATATATAAAAAAAAAAAAATATATATATATATATATATATATATATATATATATATATATATATATATATATATATATATATATATATATAACTAGTAAATGAGTTAACCCATTTTTCAAAATCTGTGCAAAAAAATCCTGAAAAAACCCAAAATCCAAAATCCTGGGCTTGGGTCTTTTTTTCTGAAAAAAACGAAAAACCCTGGGTCGTGGGTTTTTTCGAAAAAAACCATTTTTTGGCAAACCCTGGCTCAGCGTGATCAGCCATATTTAATTTTGATATAACTGATGTCTGATATCTCAGTCGTATGAAGTATCGTGTGAGAATGACAGTGGTGAAGGAGCAGGGGCAGTAACAGGACTCTTAAGCTTAGCTGCCTTAGCATAATCATCTCTCTCAGTTGGCAATTTTCAGAATTTCCTAGTTCTAGATTATGAGCAATAAATATTAGTTTTTGTAACGTCTACACAACAAAAGTTATATTTTATGCGAGGGCCTTTGCTACCTTTTTTTCCTAAAAAGTACAGTCACACGACTTTTTGCATGTGTCATTTCTAAATTCTGATTAAATAATTATGATAAAAATGCTACTGAAAGCAGAAACAGAGTAAGAAAACATTAATGAAGAAGCCACAAACAAAATATTATGAATATCAAAATTCAGAATATAAAATAAAAATATGGAAAACCCATAAAAATTTTGAACACAAACTCAGGGGCTTCCACCTTGTAGGAAATTGGAACCAAAAATGTCCAAACAGCATATTTAAGTAAAATGGTATTATAATTCACACTTAACATGTACCCCATTAATCTTAATTAAAAAAACGGGACCAGTTGTTCCTCCCATTTTACATTCAAAAACTGATCTCAACACTATTTCCAAAATGTGGTGGCGACATGGTAGATACAACAGGTTTTTCCCCATTAACTGTTCGAATAAAACACAAGCAAGCACCCTTAATGCGGCCAGTATTTGCAACAGTAGTATCAAAACATATTGCTTGAATTTTGTCAAGTGCTCCCCACTGTTCAACTGCTGCAAATACAGCTTTTGCCACAGTACTTCCTGCACTATTGTCTAGTTGTGGAACTCCTATTAACTGTTCTTCATCTCCACAGCTGATCAAAATTGCTACTCTTTCAACATTTTCTTTACCTACAATATCTGGTAGTAATTTTCCATCCCAGTGAACAACAGCTCCTTCTAAATTTGAATTAATAAATCTATTTTGAATAAGTTCAGTTTTTTTTCGAAATTTCTTCCTACGTATTTGAATTACACTTCTACTTTCGATAAATTGCTGTGGGTCATGTCCTAAAGATTCTGCTGTAGCTGATATTATTCGAACTGCATCTCTATCTGATATAGCACACCTATCTAATAATAATGATAATTTTTCATTTTTAGTTCCTCGGCTGTATTTTCTTTTCTTTCTAACTGGCTCCTCTTCCTGTGTCCTTATGTCTACTACCTCTGTGCATTGAATATTATCCTCAAAGTCTTCTACATCTGATGTGCTGGAGTCCAAGGATTCAACCTCTTCTAATTCTAAAAATAAAACATACACCAATCATTTAGCTATGTACCACAGTAAAGAGGTTAATGAAGGGGGGATTCATGAAGACATATATTATTTCTCATTGTTATTTCTAGGCGTAAAATATTTATAACGTTTACTCTCATGCTTCATAAATAAATAGTAAATAGCAGGAAGTAGTAAACCATTCAGAAAAAGATTATATTTCATAATGTAAATATATGTTTTTGTACTGAAGAAATAAAGAATGCAACAGTAAAAATAAAGTAAAAAAAGTCAAAATATTACTAAAATAAATAAAATTATACGTAAGAGCATTAAATAAATAAATTAAAAAATAAAATAACTAGCCCACATTTTTTTCTAGATTTTGTTACTCTTGCCATCTCAGATGCATGTCTTTTTTCTCGTCGCTCTTCTACTTTTGAGAATTTAACATCAACGCCTCCCATGCAACCTGGGCGTCCTTTTTCTCTTTGTTGAAGCAAAAACGCCTTGTCTTCTTCTTTGGCTTTTTGAAGTGCATCCTGATGGGCAATGTCAAACAGGTCATCAAGGGTGGCCTTAAACGCTTCTTCCTTCTGAATTTGAGCTGCGTTAGCAGTTCTAGTAGAATTTTTTTGTAGTTTTCTCCACTCATCATAAAGTTTCTCAAGTTTCGCAATACAATCTTTTAAGTGTTTTGTTTGTATCCTTGCATCCTCGCATGTATTTGATCGTCGCTCTTCTACTTTTGAGAATTTAACATCAACGCCTCCCATGCAACCTGGGCGTCCTTTTTCTCTTTGTTGAAGCAAAAACGCCTTGTCTTCTTCTTTGGCTTTTTGAAGTGCATCCTGATGGGCAATGTCAAACAGGTCATCAAGGGTGGCCTTAAACGCTTCTTCCTTCTGAATTTGAGCTGCGTTAGCAGTTCTAGTAGAATTTTTTTGTAGTTTTCTCCACTCATCATAAAGTTTCTCAAGTTTCGCAATACAATCTTTTAAGTGTTTTGTTTGTATCCTTGCTTTCTCCCAAAAAATTGAAACTTCTCGTATTGTTAGTCTTGCAGCTTCTTTTGTATTTAACTTTACTTAGCGTATATTGTCAAATAAACTACTTAAAACTTGAATATTTGATGGTTACTTACTACCAAGAATTTGATTTGATGTAGCCAATTAAATAAATTTTGTCTTTCTGCCTTAAATTCATTTTCTCTTTAGATTTTGTATTAGATGAAGAGGAAGCCATCACCAAAAAAATTAACTCAACTAACTCACAAAGCACAAAGTAAATATTAAATAAATAGGTTTAATAACTCTACTGAATGGAAACCAAACTTCAAAAAGTCAATTGATAGGGAGAGTCCTATTTCAGAATTATTTGCATTCTGAAAAAAAAGTTATTATAAATAGTAAATTTGGTAACAAATAAACCATGACATTAATATTATAATAAAGAAAGGAAAAAAATAACAAAAATAATTTTCTCTGCATTGTCCAGAGAAAGCAACTTTTTCTATAAACTCCCACCTCTGATTGAAAAAAATGCAAATATCTTAGAAACTATAGGTTGTAGCTAAAAAGTGTTTATGATACAATTTGAAGGTAATAAAACAGTGAACAAAATGAGACCTGAATCAAGTTTCTAGGATAAACCATTTTCAATTTATAAAGAAAAAACCATGAATTTTTCCAAAAAATCACAATTTTTCAAGATTTTAACGTCAATGAGGCACGGGTTAGCATTGTCAGATTGAGCTAAAACTTCATATATCTCATTTTTATAGCCAAGTGTTGTTACATTTCAAAAAAAAAAAAAAAATACCTACAGCTTGTAACTAGTCTAATATATATACTCCATATATACATATTATTATTATTATTATTATTATTATTATTATTATATATATTATTATTATATACATATTATTATTATTATTATATAGATATATATATATTATTATTATATATATATATATATATATATATATATATATATATGATATATATTTATTATTATTTATATATATATATATTTTATATATATATATCTATATATATATATATATATATATATATATTATTATTATTATTATTATACAAACACTTATTCCCGCTTAAGCGGGGTAGTGGTACGTGCAGCCTAATTCATATTTTCCTTCATCTCGCCCCCACCCACCTCCTCCATTCCATTCTATCTCTCGCCAATATTATCAATAATAATAATAATAATTCTGTAACATAAAACAGTTAGTTGTCCATGAAAATAAGAAGAAAATGAGAAAATGGGCATATATACTCCGTTTTATTATTTTGAGTTTGTCATGAGGAGTTGCTACGTAGTAGTAATAAATGAACTTTCTCTGAGCGTTTAAATTTTAGTGCTATATAAAATAGTAAAATATGATTAATTGTGCATTCTTCATTATACAATTAGTCTGTTTTATTAAAATTGAAAAAAAATCACATTAATAAAAAGCAATCATACCTAGTTCCGTTCCGTGTTTCTGGGAAAATCTTTCCTACTTTTTTCTGTTAAAATAGTAGTCTGCCATGGCAATCTAAAATAATAGCTAATTGCATTCGTGTGCTATAAAGTTTTTTGTGTGTTGTACTTCATATGGATGTGAAGAGCAATGAGCATATAATGTCGCTGAATATTTTCAACAGCTTAAACACCTCTTCTTTTTTTCATTGATTCTGCACCATCATATATTTGACGAATTAAAAGTCACTTTATTTCAGCATTCGTAATATCTCCTCCGATAGAAATTACGAAATAAAGAAACAGCAAGAAGCCACATGGGCCTATTAAGTCTCTCCCAGTCAATTAAATATTTATCAAAGACATGGTCATGCAACATACACAACCTACAGTCCTACACTGCACCCTAAAACTTGTCAATATCCTAAACAATGGCCAATATAACATATACGCCAGGTATATACCAAAAGTCAAAACTATAGCTAAGGTACATGCTAACCGTACTACAAACCTTAATTAGTTTGTCATACTGGTGGTTACAACAAAAATCTGTCAATTTGGCTTAGTCAAAATATACTATATGACACCAAAACATCCCTATATATATCCAATCCTTTCTTAAATGTCCAAGTGAGTCACACTCAAAAACCTCCTGCAGCAAACCATTCCAAACATTAACAACCCTAGACTTGTATCATGTCCTCTCTAAGAAATCGCCTTTCTACAAGAAGCATTCCTAACTAGTTAATTTTTTCCTCATAGCCCTTACCCTCAAACCCAGAAATCATCCTTGTTGCTCTATTTTGCACTCTCCAGCATATCTATGTCTTTTCTTAAATAAATTGACCAAATTTGTGCACAATACTCTAATACTGGCCAAACATAGCTATCATACAGTTTACTTATTACTTCCTTACTCTTGTAATGACATTGTAATTTATTACACCTAGAATCTTATTAGATTTGTTCCTGGTTTCACTACATTGATTAGCTATACTTTCAGATTACTGCTTATAATGACATCTAAATCTTTTTCTTGGCCCAAAGACTCCAGTCAATCCCCATTCACATTGTAGTTAAATCTTTTATTGAGTAACCCCAGTGAAGAACCTTACACTTTTATTAAAATTCATTTGCCAAATATCTGCCCACCCAAGAAGTTTACCAAGATCATTTTAAATCTTTATACATCCCTCATTATTCCTTAATGAGGTAGCCAATTTTGTATCTTCTGCAAACTTGGAAACCTTACATTTAAGTCCCTGGTCTAAATCATTTATACATATATGAGCAACAGCCACTTGACCTAAGAAATCGTTACAGACCACAAACATGTCTCTTCATTTTCATTGATTAATTACTATTATTATTATTATTATTATTATTATTATTATTATTATTATTATTATTATTATAATTAATGAAATTAATCATGCTGGTGCGGGCTAAACTAGACGATGGTTGTGCCATATATGGGCAGACCTTCCAGTCTTACCTCCATCTTCTTGACCCTATTCAGACTGAAGGTCAGAATTGGCACGGGAGCATTCCGTTTCTCTCCGAGGAAAAGCCTGGAGGTGGAGGCCGGGGTGATGCCCCTATCCCTACGGAGGGAGCAGCTCATGTGCTCACTGTTCATCCGTATTCAGGTTCCTACCTCATCGGCCTTGACATCTATAATAGAGCGCGTCCGTCACAACCCTTCTTATTGGCCATTTGCTGGGGTTGTTACTTCCATCTTTGCTTTCCTCGACCTTCCTCAGCGAGCGGTCATGCACTATGATTTTACCTCTACCCCTTCAAAGTGGATTTATCTGCCTCCTGCGCTCTGCAACGGGATCCAGTCTTTGATTAAGTCGGGGCACACCCAGTGCAGTTAAGGGATTTCTTTGTCACATGCGGAAATCCATTGCAACTCAATAGCGGTTTACACAGATGGTTCCAAGACTAAGGGAGGGTTGGAAGCCTCAGCTGTGTTTCCGGACATCACTGTACCCCACACCCTTCCACCGTATTTTCCCGTTTTTTTTTAGCTGAACTGATAGCGATGTCCATGGCTGTGAACAAAATCGATACCTTTACCCGTGGGGGTAACTATACCTATATTTGGAAGTTGTGTAATAAAGCGTTTATGGAGGGTATAGTTCCAAGAGATTGGAGGAGAGCAGTAATAGTACCCTTATATAAGAGTAAGGGAGATAAGGGGAACTGTAGAAATTATAGGGGAAATAGTTTATTGAGTGTTGTAGGGAAGGTATATGCTGGTATTTTGGTTGAAAGAGTGCGTCGAGTGACTGAAGGACTGATTGGTGAAGAACAAGGTGCGTTTAGGAGTGGCAGAGGATGTGTGGATCAAATCTTTACATTGAAACAAAAGATTGAGAAAATGAGGAGAAGAAGAATAAATTGTATTTAGGTTTTGACGTGCAACAGGCGTATGATAGGGTTAATAGGAACTCAATGGCGGGTGCTATTGATATATGGTGTTGGTGGTAGGCTTCTTAATGGAATTGAAAGTATGTATGAGGATATTGAGGCGTGTGTAAGAATAAATGATGTCAAAGGTGATTGGTTTAGTATTAATAGCGGAGTAGACGGGGTTGTGTTATGTCTCCTTATTATTCAATTTGTATATGGATGGGGTTATGTAAGAATTAGAGGTGGCAAGAAATGGTGTTAGAATGATGGAGATGAGTGAAATTCTACCTATTATATGCGGATGATTTGTTTCTGTGTTGCGAATCTGAAAAGAGTTTGGAGAGGATTGGTAGAGAGATTTGGGCAGGTTGTGTAAAAGGAGGAGCTTGAAAGTAAACGTAGATAAGAGTAAGGTTATGGCTGTGAGTGAAGACCCTCGGAGTGAAGTTATGCTAGATGGTGAGCAGCTGGAACAAGTGTCTGAGTTTAATTATTTAGGATATATGTTGGATGAGAAGGGAATGGATGATGCAGAGTGTAGTGCAGGAAAGCTGAATGGCAGGAAGGCAGTAATTAAATCTTTTGGTGAATGGGGATTAAGTCTTGAGTGTGTTAGGGTCTTACCATGAGGTATGTTGTTACCTGTTTATAGTAGTGGAGACATGTCTGGAATAAGAAGTAAAGACTAAAGTTCAATGTATTCAGATGGACAATCTTAGGAGTGCTAGGTGAGAAGAATTGATAAATGAGGAATGAACGATAGAGAGTTGTGTGGTGTGAAAAAAGGGGTAAACGAGAGAATAAATGAAAGTTATGTTGAGATGGTTTGGTCATGTGGAAAGGATGAACGATAGCCGGTTGGTTGCGGGATGTGGCAGGTGAGTGTGTTGGGAATCAATCGGCTGGGAGACCGAAGAAAAGTGGATTGAGTCAGTAAAGGAATGTCTGCAGGAGAGAAATGTGAGTTTGGCAGAGGCGTGAGGGAAGAAAGGTGCATGATAGGAGAATGGCGGGGTTTTGTGGGAGGGGGTATATTGTGGGCCCACCTGGGCCAGGGATGAACCCTACACTTGACGATTTACCATAGTGAGGATCCGTCGCGGTCCCCGTGAAGCCTAGGGTGGATTTTGTGACTGCAACGAGTTGTTACTAATTAATGGTACAGAGAGGGCTGTAAGGCTGGGCTTTCTTTTGACTTTTGTCATATTCTTCTACTGCTTTTCTTTTCTGATGCTTGTCACGCACCTACTCCCAGTCTTGGGAAAAAAGGAAGATGAAGAAAGATATATATATATATATATATATATATATATATATATATATATATATATATATATATATATATATATATATATATAATTATATTATATATATATATATTATTATTATATTATTATTATATATATTATATTATTATATATTATTATGGTTTATTACATATATTATATATATATATATATATATATTAGTTATAGTTAAAAAAGTATATTTATATATATATATATATGTTATTATTATATTATTATTATATATTATATATTATTATATATTATACATATATATATATATATGTTATTATTATTATTATTATATTATTATTATTATTATTTATATATATATATATATATTATTATTATATATATAGTTATTATTTTTATATTATTATATATATATACATATATATATATATTATTATTATATTATTATTATTATTATATATATATTATATTATTATTATTATTATATATATATTATTATATATTATTATTATTATTATATGTTATTATTATATTATATATATATATATATATATAAATAATGAGCAAAAAAATTCCTCCATACTATTATTATTAACACAATGTTTTTTAAATCAGCAATTTGAAATTATGAAAAAATACAAATGATAAATGTGTACTGATATTTTGTGATTTATAAAGAGTTTGGGAAAGATGAAACTGTTTGAAGAATTCCTCCCTCTCAAATATAACTTTGGAACTAATCCCTAAAAATGTTTATTTACTTTAACATCTTAATAGCAATTTTCTAAGTTATTAGCGTTTAATTATTAACTTGTTTTGATGTTATAAATTTTATTTTAAAGTTGAGATACTAATATTTTCCTCCCATTTATTTATTATCTAAATATATAATTAGGATGTATTAGCCATTTAGCCCATTTTTTATTATTATTTTTTTATTAGAAAAAAAAAATTTTTTAGTTGGGTTTAAACAAAAAAAAATCACAAGTTGGTTTAAACCAATCAACTGTGGTTTAAAGTAATAAACAGGTTCTCACGCATTAAATTCTTTATGACGTAAACACCATGAAAGCTTGCGGAAACTTAACAGTAAGCAAATCCAATGAGCGAGAGAGAGAAACGCATTCAGAGTCTTTCTTTACCCTTTTCGTTCCCCATGTTGATTTCAATTCAGTTCGTTTTAATTTTTTTTTTTTTTTACTTTATTTATTCTGTGCTTTGATTTTTTTTTTTTTTTTTTTTTTTGCTTTAAATAAACTCAAAAAGAAACATTAAGTTGCGCGATTGGAGGAACTTCTCCTTGAAAGGGTAGTCAACCAATATATATCGGACTAAACCAATGTAATCGATTTTTTTTCGGTGTTAATCTCTCTCTCACATGGACTAGGGAGAAACGATCATCTATATTGTCTTAACAGCTTAATATATCTTTTTTGTAGTTACTTAATAGTGTGGATATGTATCCAAGATTAAAATATGCAAATGTATTGAAAGTAGTCATGGGTACTCTTCGGCCTCGTAAGCGTTATACAATGCGGGGACCCGAGAGAGGGGACATTTCGGCTTCCCCACGCGTCATAGTCCCGTCCTGTTCTCAGGCCTGCGAGGACATCGCCAGGACTTATAATAAAGACAATAAAAAAGATCAAAATATCTCATTAAACAAATTGTAGAACAACTATGACATATAAAAATTATACATGATAAATCAAAAACAACTGTGGAAAACTATCAGGAAGATGTTTCTATTGGTTGTGTTTTAGAGGCTTGAGACAACGTCACTCACACAATGTTACGCAGAAGACACGCACAATTGTGGGTAAGTCAAATTTTATTTATAGTGCATCTGTGAGTCTACTCGATCTGTCAGTAATTATTATTCTTGTTCTCTCTCAAAATATTTTATTAATTGTATACAATATATGCTTATATAATATATATATTTTTATCTACTATCAATATTTGTTTAATTATTATATATAACTTTTGTAAGACATCATGTGCCAAGTTTAAAAATAATTATAGTTTGGAAACAAAATTAAGAAGATGTATTAATATCAATCTATCTATTTAATTTTATTTCTCTCAAAATTTTTATAATCATTTTTTAATATATATATTAATAGCAGGCGGTTTTAAAAATTACATTATTTTTAATGAATTCCCGTTAGGACTAAAATAAATTATTAGTAGGACATAGACATTTAACCCTCTAAAATGGCCTGAGCTGAGAGAGGGTAACTAGGATTAGACGTCTCGTTATTGCGCTAAACAAAGGAAGAATACTGGGTAGAGGGTCGCATAGGGTGTGGGTCAGATGGGGGAATCCCTTCTCATTCTCGCTCCAGTCACCCTTGGTCTCACTACTACTTCCTTTTAAAAGGAGTAGCTCGACAACACTCCACGCAACTAATACAAAAACATAGAGCATCAAATGATCACTTGTAATATCTCGTAAAAATAAATTTCTACATATTATTTAAGTTGGCTTCTTACCTTATGATAATTAATAAAGGTTATATGGTCGTTTACCTTACATGTTGTGGGTGCTATCGTTTTTTTCCGATATCTGAAATTAGTGTTACTACTCAGGCTTACAATTTTTTCAATATGAAGTTTTTTATTTATTACGATTTTGTTCCATATAAATTATAATCTAATTTAATCTAAATATTTAACTCACTCTCAGAGTATATATGTTTAAAGTTATATGCACTTCGTATATGATCTAATATAAATCAAAATTTTGTGTGATATATATATAATATTTAAAGATATAAATAATCTAATTTATAATAGAACCGCTTACTTATCGTTTGTCGATATTAATGAAAATTAGAGTTGTAAATATCTCTCAGGAGACTTCTATTCATTGCTCGATGAAGAAACAGACATAGGTGTGTGGGTACTAAAACAAGAATATGTCTCTGTGCGTTATTCTTTATTCTCTGTGGTTTTATTTTTTTTCCTGTGTGGCAAGTAATATACAAAATAAATATAATACTCTCAGTTCCTTAAAAAACAGCTTTTTGTGGCGCTGGCTTTGGAATAAGCCGGCCTTAAAGTTTCGATTTCCTGTGGTCCCCCGTCCTCTCTATTTGTTTTTGTATTATATTATAAACATCTCTTTAAGTTGTGAGTTAGTTGAAAAGAGCACTTATATATAAGTTCACGATTATAAAAATGAGAGTTGTATCTTATTTATTTTCGTGTGGTGATAATAAATCGTATTATTGGTTTACATACTCATATAGTGAACGTCAGTCCAATCTAACAATTTTGTGTCAATAATAGAATCGCTGACATATTGCGTCATTTGATGACGAAATTATTAAACGTATCGTACAAGTTATTCATTGATGTAAGAAAAATGGTGAATTGAGACTGTTATGGTATTTATATGATATTCTTTCTATTATAAGTAAATACTTCGTGTGCGGAGTGAATTTCATCTACTGCATTAATCAGATTGTCAAGATTAAACTATTTATTGTGATATTATCAATACATTGTGTGCTTTAGGCTTGATGATTTAGTGATAGGTTGCGTTATTACCGTTAAGCCCTATATGTGTGATGTATAATTGATCATAATGTTTTAGATATATATTTAATCTTACCCATTATTAAAGTGTGTTGTTTGTATATTATAATTTACTCTCCATGTGTTTTTAAATTGATATGTTTAACTAGTTAGCTATTATTATATGTTTAATATTTGAAGAAGAATTATAATATAATTAATATATAAAAGATAAGTTATTGGTTTATTAATATTTTTATGTGTATTTTGAAAACTTTTATGTATATTAGATAGTCATAGTAGTATTTTTAAGAATTGAGTAGTAATTATATATAATCGATTAAGTTATATTGATAGTACTCATAGTAAGTTTAGCATTATAGTATTTTATATATGGCTCATCTTCGTTACTTAATGTTACACATTCTGTGCAAACACATGAGATTAATCTAATTTTTTTAATTAATTATTTATATTTTAATTTAGATTTATGTTTTGTAATCATTAAATGCTCTTAACTGTTATACTTGCGATAATGTACTATCATTTTTATTATTTATAGTTTAATAATATATATAATTTCAGACGAATGAATTTATTAATTGAAATTATATTGTAACTTTTTTATTTAATTTATTATTATAACAGAATAAATCTGAGTTTATGCATAAACGATATGGTTGGTGTGTGAATGCGTGTATTATCCTCTTATGTGTCGTTTTACCATCTATTTATAGATTATTTTTTGCTATATTTCAGTCTTGTCTACGAGATTGATTTTATTGGTAAACTACTCTCAGGTGTACATTAGTTGAAGCGATGTGGGTGTGAGTATATAATATTATCAGGGAATACTCTTCAGTAGTAAGTGACACAACAACATCATTATTAATTTCTAATTATCATAAACTTTCGTTTTTTATTCTGATGCTAAGTTCATTTGTTTTATTGTAATAAAATAATCTGTATGATTATATTCTTCTACAAAATTGTGTGAATAATATGACTGATATGATCCTAACTCGGAGTGCAGTTTTTTCTAACATGAGACTCGAGAGCATATTACCTCATATTGATCTCTCTATTTATACGAGTCTATCGTTGTAAGACTGTGAGCGCTCTCTAAATCTAACTTTCGCATCTCTCTCCGCTGTGAATATCATTCGACTCTCCTAACATCTTAACTCTAGAGTACACTTTACTACATAAATAATAGTTCTGAGTAACACAAGATAGCCAAAAATAATCTACTCATAACTCGATATATTAAAAAGTATTACTCTAAACATATAACTAAGTAATTATGGTATATCTCTTCCGTCTAAAGGGATGGAGAATGAGGTCATCAGTATGCCGCATAATGTCTCACACAATAAACACTCCTGTAACATGTTCTCTCAACGAGCAACGCTCGTATAAACCACACTAACTTTCCTATAGGAAGTATACGATGTTTTTGGATTCTCACCACTCAGGCCCCTGATTCGTACTTTTGTTAACTTACATAATGCTATCGTTTTCTCTTTCCTATATCAGTCACAGATTTTCACGGTCTCTTTTATTGTATAATAAATCTTTACTAGTATTACTCTCACGTATGGTGATTCAATTTCTGGTGCTCATTTTCTAAAGTATTTGACGCTCGCCTCCTGAGGATGTTAGGCGATTTCATGTAACACAACAACTGACGATGTAGTTGGGGTCCTCTCATATCTTGATTTAGGGTGGTGAGTGTAGTGGCTCGACTTATGCATGTATGCATTCCTACATCTCAGATATCTGCGAAACTAGACATAACATAAAATTAATGAGAACCCAACAACACGCATCCGATGGGAATCGTTACCAACCCAAAAATATCATTGAAACACACATATAGACCTATTTACAAACATTCCACGCTCTTCCTGCTCTAAAATACAACCTTCGCGTCGTCTATCCGAGTAACATAACGAACGAACCTTGATGATCTGCTTATAATTTTAATATCTCAAACATTATCTCTAAGCCTCAACTATGCTTCAACATCTCTGCACCTGCGTATTTCTTTCGTGTGCACCTTTGATCGGACACGATTGGTATACATTGGGCCTCTGAGCACGAGAATTGGCTTACTACGTCTTGCTATAACTTTATAGATTTGAGACTAGAACATAGATTAATATGATCTTCGTATAATGGTTCATCGGGATCTCTCGCTCTCAACTATATCTGCAAAGATTAAAGAGATGGGAGAAACTGATAATACGTATAGATGGATGAGCAGGATTCAATCCTCTTCATATAATCGCGATTGTCTCCGATCTGTGCGTGTTCGCTGGCCTTCAGCTAGAGGACAAAACGCGTAGCGGGAGTGAGAAAATACTCGTTCTCCTAATACACTCGTGCTAATTTTCATGTCAGACTCCGCAATCCCGTTGCAGGGAATAGCTCTTCGACGAGAGCAAAGCAGAGGACTCTCTCACTCCCAACGAAAGATAAGCTAAGCTAAACCTCCTTTCTAATCTAACTGACAAACTCTTTCTGAGCCTCTTGCCAAAAACATCTCCTTACAACAACTTAACTGTAAATCAATAAGTCTTTCAACATTCCTCTACCTTCGATCATGATGAGTTCTAGTTCAAAGCAATTCTCAAGAATGAAAAAGAGCCAATTCTCTGGTCGGCCTGCTCTATTCCTCCTCCCCTAGGCTCAACCGTGGAACGATTCGCATTTTCCTGCATCCTTCACTACCTTCCTCCTCTCAGGTTTTCACAATAATGCCTTTGCCTTGTGTGTATTTTACCATTTGATTTCGGGAATGCATGGGCTCCTGCAAATAGCTACGAACGATTAGAGAAGAGCCGGACGTGCTCGGAGTGGGCATTCCTCACCCGCAAGATTTTGAGGGAGTGCTCCGTGCTATCCCTCCGCCCCTCGTTCAAACATGATATTCCTTTCATGTCGGTCAAATACATAATCAACGGGTATCTCCCTTCAGTGTTGTGTGATGAGCTCACAGAGTCCATCTAGTTTTCAACCGCGTCACTTGATTCCGCACAAAAAAAAGGAGCTCCGCTTTCATATGTTATCCTTTCGCAAGTACGGTACGCCTCTTATCCCGCTCGCGTTACTTGTGATTAGCTAATTAGTAGATGCTCGTTTGTAAATTGCTACTCTTCATCAACTACTCAAATTATCTTAATGTCTCATCTAGGAAAATCTCATATACACTTTGCTCTCCTCCGAAAATAAAATACGTCCATATACGACTTTTCCTACTCTCGGCGCTCAGAAGGCCGCTCCTGACATTGTGCCGATGTTTACTTTCCCATCATTTTAACTGATTATGGTTTTCCGCTCTTAGGAACACTAACTGGGAGAGACTTAGACGTGTGGCGCTTAGACCATATCCAAAGCTAATCCTGACCGGGATTATGGTCATCGCGTCACTGCCTCTACCAAAGGCTCCCTCCTTTGGCGATTCGTCCTTCCTAATACTCTTGTGACTTACTATATTGGTCTGTCTTATGTTGTTCTTCAAATCGTCATAATCACCTCGCATGCTCCGTTGGATGGGGCTATTCTTGCTTCCATCTCTGTGTTCTCTTCGTCATAATAGTTGGTGGTGGCGGCTACAGGTTACTGTCTTTATTACTCACATACATTTTATACATTCTTGTGCATTTACACTTATGATCCTCAATCTCGCCAACATCTAACTCTTATTCACCTACATTTGACCAGAAATGACTCAGACTGGCTCTCATTCCTTCAAAAATCATTCCCAATTCTGAGCTCACAATACACTCAATATTAAACCTCATCTATAGAGACTGTGCCTTCTTCTGTAAATATCTTTCTCGAATGTCCTCATCTATCTACACGCTTAAGATTCTGGTAAGTACATATTTTAATCGAAGATTAGGGGCATCGGCAAGATCATGGAGTGGTACTGAACCCACATGTGTGAAATTTTTTCAAGTTCCATTCTCCAGTTTGAAAAACTCTAGAACTTCTACAAATTCTCACCTCATCTAAAGACACCTTTCTTTAAGAGCATTTACCTCATTCTCTCATTACTTGATCGTATCTTCTCAGTATCTTCCTCTTTACTCAATTATACTATGAACATCCTTAGGTCTATAATCATATAACCAAATAATATAGTCTTTGAGAAATCCTCACTCAAAACTCGTATGGGCTAGAGCAGAGCGCTTCAATAAGAAAACTAGGAGTTCCTGTGTTACGCACTAGCTGATATCTTTTTTTCCTCTTTCCCAAGTTCCCTCAACAGCTAGTACCCAATGGTCCCTCATTGCCTGTATTGGAGTAGCTGTCCACCTAAGACTCCTCTCATTATTCTTGGGTAGGGGTCCCTCTGAGCGATTCACCCGGCCTATATGGATTAGGGGTGGATCTGACTTGATCACACGCGAAAAGAGCGTTATTAAATATCTGTTCGGCAAAAATGTGTACGTTTCGAAGTTCAACTTGACCCTCATTCTCATTTGCGGCCAGTCGTGTTGGTGTCATTATTTATCTTTTCTATAGGTACTCGCTTAGCGTCAGAGTTTTAGCTATGATGGAGGTGACTTTAATATATATATTTACACACGTGTATTCACTCCACGTCATTTACAGAGTGCCTCGTTAATCAACTAGTGATGGTGCATGTGTTCTTTTACTAATCAATGATATGTATTATATGTTTTTGAAGTATAGGTATAACTCCAGTAGCTTAGTCGTGCTGCGGTGATGCTTTCCTATTCTTTCCTGCCACATCTTTTCTAGCTGTGAAATTCTTACTTTCCAATCTATCATGTTAGTATTTCCTGCTTGATAATATTTAATCTTCATCCTATACACTTCAAAGCCTGCGGTATCTCGTTGCACCATCTTGAGTAATTTGGCTTTTAGTTGTTAGAATTGTTGAGGCAGTGCAACACCCCCTCCTTGAATAGAGGGCTCTGCCCGTGAATTAATAATGTTACAAAATCTGTTAAAAAATATATATTAATTAATTTATATTAAATAAAATAATTTTATTTATTATATATACAGTGTTATCAATACAATAATACGTGAGGCAGGATTGACCTACCTTATATTTATACTATTAATATAAGTATAGTAAATATATATATATAATTATATATAGTATAGTATATATTATATATAATATATATAATATAGGTATATATATATATATACTAACTATATTATATATTATTATATATTATATATATATATATTATATGCTTTTGCAGAAAAAACTTTGTGAGGAGTACCCAGCAGAGGATGATATTGATAACAAAGTGTGGAAGCTGTTAACGTGGACTGCCGTTGGATTAGGAATAGCAACTGCAGCAACTTTCTTAACTTCTCATTAAGAATTTGTAAAATGAATATATATTATTTTCAGATAATATGTTTAGGTAAAAGTATAGAGTTCTTATTATTATTATCATTATTCACTGGGGAACAAATTTATGTTGTCTAATGATCCGATGCTTATTTATTATGTATTAATTTGTTGTGCTAAATTCAAAAACCGTATTGGTTTTTGTTTTATAGGTTCAATTTTGGCACTTATTCACATGTTAACATGGAAAAAAGTTGCAGAATTTTTTTTTCCCATGAACAGTGACAAAACGGTTGGGTTATACAAACAGACAATCTAAATAAATTACGTGTATCTTGCCAAAATATGTATACTGTGATAATTTCATGTTAATAGAACAAAAATAATGAAAAAGATATCGCGGTTTTTCATTCATGAAATGGTAAAATATTTATTTTGCATTTTTTTAAAATATTTTCATGTCAATGGCGCCAAAACTAGACCGTATAGACAAACACCAATATAATTTTTGGATTCAGCGCAAAAAAATACATAAGAAACAAGTCTTATATACAAGTCGACAAATATTTTGTTCTCCAGTAGTATTATTAAATATTAATACACTGGAAAACACAATTTTTGCCTTGTATATAAGACTTGTTTCTTAATGTACTTTTTTGCGCTAAATTAAAAAAAATTATTGGGGTTTATCTATACGGTTCAGTTATGTCGTCATTCACATGAAAACATTAAAAAAAAAAAATGCAAAATTTTTTTTTTTTTACATTTTATGATTGAAAAACCGTGAATATCATTTTATTATTTGTCCTATCAATATGAAATTTTTAGAGCATGTATATTTAGACAAGATACGCATATTTTATTTACATTATTTGTTTGTATACCCAACCGTTTTGTCACTGTTCACGGGATTTAATTTTTTTTTTTGTTCATGTTTACATGTAAATAGTGAATATCAACATTGGACGTAACAGACAAAAAACCAATACGATTTTTTGAACTCAGCGCAACAAAATACATGAACAAACGAGTATCGAATTATAGTCAACAAAGAGAAAAAAAAAACGTAAAATTTGTTCCCCAATGTTATTCAAAATTGTACTTTCCTAAATTGGTGGTTATACGGTAGCATAAATTTTGTCTGCTTGGTATTCATTTTTGTACATTTACATTTTTGTACATTTATTTATTAGGTATGTTTATTTTTATGTTCAAATACAGATTGTGATCATTAGTATTGAAATTATTCATTTAAAATAACCAGATATAGTTTTTGATAGTTAGATAGGTTAGGATTATTATTATTATTATTATTATTATTATTATTATTATTATTATTATTATTATTATTAATATGTTGTTGTATTTGGTATTCTAATTTAACCACACTTCAATGTATGTAACAGTTACACACGCAGGTACTTTTAGAGATAAGAGGAATAATAATATGGACAAATATCGGTTTATGAAATCGATTTTTTTTTTAATTAATTAAATAAAGCTTTATTTTTAAATTTGTAGTACAATTATTATAATAAAGAATATTGTAAGTAAAATAGCTTTATGTACATAACTGTATCAATAATTATTATTATTATTATTATTATTATGTGTGCACTTGGAATTGTATATGGCCTATATAACCTATTATATATATATATATATATATATATATATATATATATATATATATATATATATATATATATATATATATATATATATATATATATATATATATATATATACAAAATATATTATATATATTATATATATATATATATACTGATGTCTTCCACTTTTTAATTCATTAACCAAATGTTAATGTACATTATTACTATTATTACTGGATAGTAGCAGTTAAATCATATCAAATTATTATTTATTATTATTATTATAAAAAAATAATAACTTCCTTTTAACGTGCTTTATCCTCATCTCAGAGGGTAACACGGGGGAACTATAGGAAATCGAACTTTAAGGCCGGCTATTCCAAACCAGCGCCACCAACGTGTTCACAGCCGAGTTTTAATTCTTGCCCCCAGGAAGATAAAACCCAGACTGCTACGCGGAGGCTTGAACCAGCGTCCTCTCGCATGAGAGTCGGCGAGTCAATCTCCTACGCCACGAGTCGTTCTATTATTATTATTATTATTATTATTATTATTATTGTTATTATTATTATTATTAATTATTATTATTATTATTATTATTATTATTTAGAAATCTTCATAAAACTTAAATCAATTTAAACAATACTAATTAATATGTTAGCTAAAGTTAAGGTAAAAACTTTATTATTATTAAGTAAATAATATGTATGAAAGTTCAATGAACTTTGTGCTTTGTTTGTATTGTGTATTTTGGGAGAAGGGCGGGGGGAGGGATCCCATTACCCTCCCTCCTTTTTAGCACAACCTTTCCCCCCCCATATTCATTTTTCCCCTTTTTCTATATTCCAGAATACTGTGATTTCTTTCTTTTTTTCACTTTATATTTTTTAGGCTAGTTCGAGTATATATATTGTAAAATATATTTTGTATGTAATATTAATAAATATTTTGAGAGCAAGATTTATTACGATTTATAAATAAAAATTTAAAATTGCTTTTTTTGACTTGTAATCCCCACTAAAATTTTTGGTTGATATAATTCTTGCACAATGTATGAAGTTGACGTCGTTGAAATCTGCATTTCACGTCAAAGCTTCTAGCATTTTTGAGCATTGTATATATAAAAAAAAAACAACAAAAAAACTACCTTTTAACGTGCTTTATCCCCTATGCAGGGGGTAACACGGGGGGACCACAGGAAATCGAACTTTAAGGCCGGCTTTTATATATATATATATATATATATATATATATATATATATATATATATATTATATATTATATATATATATATAATATATAATATATAGATAAGATATATATATATATCATAATAGATATATAATTATAATATATATATATATATATATATATATATATATATATATATATAATATTATTTTCACTATGCCATACTAAATCTCCGCACGCCAATACTTGATTACCTTCTTAAGTAACCTCTAAATCATCCTTCTCTTTCAGAACATACAGCATCGAAGGTATGATTCCTCCCATTTCCTCTTCTGGAAGGCCAATGCTTACTCATCCCAAATGTGTATGTCTGTTCTGTAACATTTCATGTGTGTACCAAGCCTACCCAGTTCCTAAACTGAGAACCTTCAAAGTGAAACTTGTCTCATGTACATCTATTTGTGACACCAGTCTACAGCTTTAATAGTTGATAGCTGTATAATTATTGATAACAATGACTTGAAGAGTCCTGAATTTTAACAACCCAGATGTAACAAATGAAGAATGGATCTTTTCTATTAAGGTTACTTACTGTGAAGCATTTTGCAGCCTTGGAAAATGTTTCAACTAGTGGTGACCTCTCCCCTGCCGGCAGTAGAATCTTTTTTTAAAGGTACAATTTTGGCGATGGAGGAAGATATCTTCCCTTAGAGGAGATTTCAAGACAAAGATCTTTATGCAGAAGACTTGAGTTCACTCCGAGTCGTGAAGGTGTTAAGCCTTTCGGTGCCAGTTTGGAGACTTGTCTTATACAAAAAAGTAGGTAAAGTTGGGATGATGAATCTTGCCGTGTAATGGTGATGGGATAAGTAAAATTAGCATTATTATATCTTCGCTTTCCTCGACCTTCTTCAGCGAGCGGTCATGCATTATGATTTTGCTTTCACCTATTCAAAGTGGGTTTCTCTGCAACGGGATCCAGTCTTTGATTAAGTCGGATGCACCTCCGGTGCAGTTGAGGGATTCCTTTCTGTCCCACGCGGAGGTCCATAGCAACTCAATAGCGGTTTACACCGATGGTTCCAAGACGGAGGGAGGGGTGGGAGCTCCAGCTGTGTTTCCGGGCATCGCTGTATCCTACACCCTTCCACCGTATTTGTCTGTTTTTTCGGCTGAACTCGTAACAATGTCCATGGCGGTGAACAGGATCAGTTCCTTAACCCGTGGGGGTACCTATACCATGTTTTCCGATTCTCGAAGCTCCCTCCAGGCGTTGCTTGACCGGTCTACCCAAAACCCTTTGGTCTGTGCCATTCAAAAGTCCCTCTGCTTGTTTCCTGCGCAGAACCACAACATTGAGTTTGGGTTCCCTCCCATGTGGGTGTTCCTGGTAACTAACGGCTGATGAGGAGGCCCAAGAGACGGCTACACACGGGGTGTCATGTGCCCAATACCTTCCTCATGCAGTGTGCCTGGGCTATTTTCCTGCTACAGATTTCTCCATCTCATTACGTCAGGGTTTCCTCTCTGGCTGGCAATCATGTTGGGCTGAGGATGCTTGTGGCTCCAAACTTCGGAACGTCAAACCCGTCATTGGCCGGTGGTCTTCATCTAGTAGGTGGAGGTGGTCCTGGCTCGATTGCGTCTGGGTCATACCAATCTCGCCCATGGATTTTTTATGTCGCAGGGAGATCCCCCCCGACCTGTACATTTTGATCCTCCAATTGCCCTCTCAGTCGTTGATCTCTTTCTGGATTGCGTTGCCATTTCGATCCTTAAAAGCAAGTTCTTCCCTGACGTGCTAACTATACCTCTTCAGTATCGCCTTCAACACATGTTATCCGAATCATCTCACTTTCGTAGTGATCGCGTTTTGGCTTCCTTTTGGAACTGAAAATCTTGTATAAGATCTAACCATCTCAGCCTTGTTCGTATTTCGTTTGGTTAGCGATTTCCCCTGTTGTTAGTTTACTAACACGGTATATCCGCATTCATGCATGCTGTGGAAGTCCCTGTACATCCACTCAAAAAAAAAAAATTATAAGATTTTATAAAGATGATAGCAATACAAGTAACAGAATTTCGAATATCAATGCTTCTATACAAATACATAGCCTTAGAAATATTATTTGCAAATAAGCATTTTGTGGATTTTTTTTTTTCAGGAATATGAAATAAACGGTGGACGGATATTCATTTTATGCCAACGTGGGGTAAAGAAGGGTAGTGGTGTGGCGCTTTATTTTAAAAGCAATGTTCAAACTGTGTTAATGACCGAAATTAAAACTAAATCATAATGTTGAATCTGTGTGGGTAGATATCCTTATGCATTAAATCGTACATAATAGGGGCTTTTTATAGACCTGAACTGACCAGAATTAGCAGCGGAAATGGTGAAAGAACCCGAGACAGAATGCCACAATAAAGAAAAAGGTAGCCATAATGGGAGATTTTAATTTCCCTGGCATTCTCAAACGGTAGAGCGACGGAGTTGCATGGCAAGGGCGCGGGTTCGAATCCTAGGTAGAAATTATCTAGAAAAGTTCCCCTCCTTGAATAGGGCTATGCCCGTGAGGTGTGAACTTTTAAAATAAAAAAAAAGTGGTATTCCTGGTCTAATGTGGATCAAAGAAGTTCTGATTTATAAAATGTATACTAGACAACTTTTTGAACCGGGTGGTCCAGGAACCTACCAAATTCATACCACTGTTCGACTCGATGTTACTAACAATGAGAATTAGGAATTAGCGACGGTAATATAATTAGATTTAACATGAATGTGATGCCAGTACCAAATTGCAAGTTGATAAGGAAAAATATCTTAGATTTCCAAAATTACTATTTTACTAAATTTCGAGACATGCATAGTATAATTGACTAGGATAAAGAAATTAAAATTTTTTTTTTATTGTGCTAACACTTTTAGGCAAATTTTGATGAATTATTCAGTCGGTTAGGGTACCGAAGAGTAAACTTATTTGGTGGAATATAGAGAAGAGAAAATCAATGAAAAGCATAGATGTTTTAAAATATTTAAGGATAGTAGTAGGGAGGAATATTAGAAATGAACTTAACCAGTCGGCAATAGTGACAGAAATTAATTTAGCCAGGAATAGTATTATAGACCCGTAAAAGTTTTCAAAGCTTTTATGTAAGAAAACGTTCATTCAGTATATAGAGTTGGTAATTTTTGGAATGGTATGGTTGTTGAATGTGACTCGCTTGCAACATTGAAGAAAGGATTGGATAGGCATTTGGATGATTTGGGCATCGTATAGTATGTTTTAACAAGCCAAATTGCTGGTATTTAATTAGTAAGGTAAAACTACATGTTGTAACTAGGACAAACTTATTAAAGCTTATATTGTGGTTAGCATGTACCTTAGCCATGGGCGTAGGCAGGGGGGTGCAGGGGGGGGCACTTGCCCCCCCTAAATTTTGGCGAAATAAAAATAAAAACCTTATATGTTAGCCAGACGACGTTTTTAAGTTTTTAGTAGTAGAAAAACTGAAAAAAAATACATCAATCGATAGATAATGAAGTAGTAATTACTAATTACTAAGGTATTATATTCTTTTTTCTAAAGTTTTGATGTGATTTCGTTTTCATATTGGCTTAAAGTCAACTAGCTTTGTGCTATTATACAGTTGGATTCTTCTGACATTATTTTCCGCTAGAACTTTCAGTATGTCGATAGCATTTGACGGCTGCCAAAGCTGTTAAATTAATCTCGGAAGGCTACCCGTTGATATTCAGCTGCAGACAACACATTAAAAAACAATTGCAGAAAATAAAAGAAATATTACAGCAATTTGAAGACTATTAATTTTATTATATATATTATAATATATATATAATATATATATATATATATATATTATATATAATAATATATATATATATATATATATATATATATATATATATTATATATATATATATATATATATAATATAATATATATATATATTATATATATATATATATATATATATACAGTATATAAATATTACAGTATGTCTATATATATATATATATATATATATATATATATATAATAATAAATTATTATATATATATTATATATATTATATATATAATATATATTATATATATATATATATATATATATATATATATATATATATATATATATATATATCACTCAATCTTTGCCCCCCCCTAATTGAAATCCTGCCTACGCCCATGACCTTAGCTATAGTTTTTGATTTTGGTAGTAACCTGGTTGACGCAAACTATGTAAGATATTGACAAGGCCTAGGGTGTCGTGTTGGTTTTATGCGAGCGTGTTGGGTGATTGGGTCTATTTACTCTAGTTGACTGGGACATTCTTGATAGGCCCGTGTAGCTTCTTACTGTCTCTATGCTTTCAATGTTTCAATTTGGTAGGCCTTGCGACTTTAATTCCAAGTCAAGGAAATGAGTTTTTTTTTCTTTTTAATTAACGAATACCGTAGAGTGGGATACACGTTGTCTCCAATGCACAGCAGACCGCCCGTGGGCTTCCGGCAACACCGGTGCCTAAAATTAATTCTTCCTTTTTCGTACATCAATGAAAGAAGATATCTTAGCGTAGGTAAATAATTCTGAGATAGCATTACCAACCATTCCGATTCTAATTTTATTATTCCCCTCTGGTTTAATAAAGGACAGTTTTTTTTATGTATATTTGGAAAAAAATACCAAATTTGCCTAGGATACCATACCTAGGCAGAAGTGAGCTTTTTGACCATCTGCAGGCTAAGATACAAGAAGAGGCCTGCATCCATCTTGTCTGAGAGGAATTTCAATTTAGAGGAACAAAATATTTAAAAAAAAAAAAAAAGTAAGCAAGCGTTAAAACTAAGCTCATTACTAGCTGATGGTGTACGATTTTAGTTTTACCCTCCATATCTATTATGACTGGAATAGAGAAACCAACCTGAATTAAAATTAATAATAATCATTAGTGTAGTAGTTGACTATTCAAAATTAGATGGATGTTAAAAATCAAGTTTCAAATAGTTAATATATAATAAATAGAAGAGCCTATAGAAGTCCCATTTTTGCAGATAGGCGATTAACTCCGAATTGATGGTAGTGGACTAGCATGGTATGGTTCACTCCCAGAAGAGGAAAGAATATCAGTAGAATAAGATTTCAAACACTATTTTCTATATATATTTTTTTATTAACCCTAAAATAAATTTTCCTCTAAAATTATACTATAAAGTTTTTTTTGACATTTGTTAAATCATGGGGCAATAAAAAAATTAAGCTTTGTAAAGTTGGTAACACTGAAAATCGCATTTTACGATCCTAAATTTATGAAAGAAAAAAAAAAATTTTTCTTCGAATGGTAAATTTCCAAATATAATTTAATTAATATTAAAAAAAAAATAAAGATATTTTTTGGGGGCTTCACACTTAAGCTTATAAAATGAGTAAGCTTAGGTAATTTATTTCAGCTTAAATTTGATGTATCTACGGAAAGTTTGTAGAGCGAAAGTAGACGCCATGACATTTTTTTTTAATTAACGAATACCGTAGGGTGGGATACAGGTCGCCCAAAATGCATGGCAAACCGCCCGCGGGCTTCCGGCAACACCGGTGCACAAAACTTTTTTTTTTCGTACAACAATGAAAGGCAATCTTAGCGTAGGTAAATAATTCTGAGAACACTACCACAGTTCTACTATGGCATTACCAACCATGGACTCTGATACTAATTTTGTTATTGCCCCCTGGTTTAATAAAGGATTTTTTTTTTTTTAAGTAAAAATGTTAAACATTTATATTTGAATTTCCCTCTATTATTTTTCATCTCAATAATATAGTAATTCTTTTTTCTGTGAAAATGGTAAACTGATAAATATGCCGTCAGTCTAACATTTATCCCACCTTCATTTTGGTATAGTCAAACAGATGTAATACCTGCTTTGGCTCTCGTGACGGTAGATACATCCTTGGTACAAATTGTCCTGCTACCTTAGAAGCACACTTCCCCAGACTTAAAATGGGAACAGCTGATCGTTTTTCTGTCTGCAAAGATTTAGTTTCTATCGAAGACCCGACATACTATGAGATCGGATATTTCACAGACGATTTCAATTATTAGGAGAGATTGCGTAGTTTGTTGGATTCTTAGATCACAAGAATTCTAATTTTTCCCTCTAAGCGCATTCACATTCAAAGCAAAACTGATAAATTCTACTAAGCTTTTTCCAAAGCCCGACCGGCCTCACCTCAAACCCGATGTACTAGATTCTTGCTTCCTCCAATGGAATTGTCGTGGCTATTACTCTAATTTCGAAGAACTTGTTCAACTAATAAACATATGTACACCAAAGTGTATATGTTTGCAGGAACTTTGACTATGTCATCGTGACTTCTTCTTCAAACCATTCTGAAATATAAATCGCCGTTAACTTCTATAGAAAGAGGTGACAATGATGGGGAAGGGGCAGGAATACTCATTCACAAATCTGTCCCCTATTCCCCAGTCCCTCTCCAAACCAAACTTCATGCAGTAGCAGCACGAATTCACTTGCCCACCGACCTTACAATATGTTCAATCTACTTGGCTCCGAGTAGTGAATTTACTAAGGTCGACTTAGCTGATCTTTTTAACAGCTCCCTACTCCGGTTGTTATACTAGGAGATTCAAACCTTCGTACCCCTTATGGGCGACTTCTGTCACTTTGGTCCAAGTTCCAAGATCTTCAATAAATCTCCTAACCCCCTTTCCCTGGGATGCCTTAACAAGGACTCCCCACCTATGAACGTTTAGATACACACACTTCTTCTTGTATTGATATTTCCTTTTGCTCCCATTCCCTTATGGATCGTTTTACCTGGTCCCGCTTTGATTATTATTCGGGCAGTGATTTTCATTACCAATAGCATTAAATTGAGCTTGTTTCAAGCCAATGCAAAAACCCAACTCCAGCTGACGTAAGATCGAGCGGAGTGGGCTCCTTTATTTCAGGCCACAGCTATCTTCTTTCTCCTTCAATACAGTTTCCGGACTGGTTGATTAGATGCTTTCGGCTTTTTCCAGAAAGTCGTCATCTCGGCAGCGGGAGCTTGCATTCCGCAATCTTCCTCAGGCAGGCGGTCGGCAACCCCTGGGTGGTCCCAAGAGGAGTGTGCACAAGCCAACCGAGAGAAGAAGAAACTCTAACCAAAAGGATCCTTACCACCCCAAACATATGATTATTTTTAAAGCCAGGCCGCGCGAAGATTCTCGGCGAATTAATCTCCAGACGCGTAAACATATTTTCGAACTTACATATCGACTATTAACTCCACAACTCCCCTTCCTTTAGTGTGGAAAGATGCACAAGAAAATATCTCATCGCTCCAAATAATCTCACCACCAGTCCTTCGTTATGGCCTGATATAAACTGATTACCTGGCGGCCTGTAGCGGATGCGTTAGTTATAGTTTTGCTAGCCACTCGGTTCTTTCAGCTACACTGAAGCACTTTCAAAAACTGAGAACTGACACAGCACTACCAGACTTTTCAAAACAGCGAAGGGGAAATCATACCTACAACCGTTGTCTTTTTACATTGCAGAGTATCAAACCGCTTGGTCCAGACATGATTGCGATGCCCTTGGCCCAGACATATTTCGTACATTATGCTCAGTCATCATATCCATCCTTCGGCGTTAGCATTTTTGCTGGATCTATATAACAGAATCTGGATCGATCTTATTTTTCCATCTATTTGGACTTACAGCTTTTGTAATTCATATTCCCAAACCTGACAAAGATCCGAAGTTGGCGAGCAACCAAAGATCAATTTCACTGACCTGTCATTCCTGTAAATTAATGGAGAAAATGGGTTTATGGCCGCTTCCTCTTTGTTCTTGAGAGCCGTCAAGTTTTCTTCAAACTTCCAATTTGGTTTCGCAAAAATCGTTCGGACTGCGGACCCCTTGGTGAAACTAGACCATGACATCCGTAAGCCTTTCTCAACTGTTGGGATGGTTCTTGGTGTCTTTTTTTGACCTGAGAAAGCTTACGACACAACGTGGAGGAAACTGGCGATTCTCCTAACTTCATTTCGCTTTGGTTTCCGCGGACAAAACTCCCTCTTTCATCAAATGCCTTCTGTCAATCAAACAGATTCCAGGTTCGGTGCTCTTCTATTTTCTGCCACGCCACTTTACTCTGGATGTAAGGCGTTCGCAGGGTAGTGTCCTTAAGTGTTATACTATTTGCTTCTCGGCTTCAATTTCTTTTTAGCTCCGAAATTGACAACTGTCAATTTTCTCTCTATGTCGATGACCTTGCGTTATACATAGGCCGGTGCCAAGCTGCCTTTTCTCGAAACGGCAACTTCAACTAGCTATTGAGAATATTTCATAATGGGTAACTCCCATGCTTCCGTTTCTCATCCCATCAAAACCTCAGCAGTGCTTTTTAAGAAAAGGGAAATCGAAGAACTTGCCACCTTCTTCAGCGAACCTAACCTTTACGGTTTCACCCATTCCTATTACTTCACAGGTCAAATTTCTAGGACTCATTCTAGATGACCACTTAACATATGCCCCCACATATTAAACACCTGAAAACAACGTCATCGCGCGCTTGACGTATTACGTCATCTCGCCTCAAAATCTTGGGGTTTGCTGATCGCGTCCCTTTTACGTCTTATATCGCCCTAGTTCGATCGAGCTCGACTATGGCTGTGTAGTATATGGTCCGGGCTCCCCTACTCTACTGCATCTGTTGGATCCCATACAAAAACGAGGAGATCCGTATCTTCCACTGGAGCTTCCGATACGTCCCCCGGGTAAGCCTGAAGTGAAAGCCAATGTGATGCCTCTCTCTCTCTTGGAAGAGAATACATCATGTGTACGTTATCTTCGTTTTCAAACCCCAATACCATCTGCTCTGACACCGATTTCTGCAGGTGCCTTCAGAATCAATTACTGGTACCATTTGCGAACACGGTTTAACATCACTACAAAAGTCGCCTTTCTCATACGATGAAGGATACACACCTTGGTTATTCCCTGCTCCCCCCATTTGCTTGGGCTCTGAATCCTCTCTCCAAATCTAGCCATTTTGCTGCCTGTTAAAGGCATCATTCCTGTCGGCATTTCCGCAGTTCATGATTGAGTTTACTCCAGTAACGACGGCTCTAAACCGGGAACTAGTCCCCGTCTTTCCCAATTCGCAACCTTTCCCATACCCTCCCCCCCACCAATTTTCATAGATATTATATACAAAATTTCTTTAAAACATCCTTTAACCAGTACACTCATGTCATTATTCAGATTCGCTCAGCGGCGCTACAAGGGCTTAAAACCCCTTATTCCAAAAACACAATTGGGTACCGCTGCTGGCAGCAATTTCTCCGCCTGCTCCATTCCCGCAAGAAATAAATTATTTTATGTTGGTAACTGGCAATGAAATCTCTGACAGAGGCCAAAAATGGCCCACCTCCTCTTTTCGGAGTTGTTTCCAGGTACCTCCCGGATGCCAGTCGACAAGGTCTCCCTCCAATCAACTAATTACTATCCTGTTCTCAGACAAGGCTTTATAAAAGGAGCGCTGGACGAATGATCAGAAAGGAGCGAATAACTAGAAATATAAAGCCGACACGGGAGGCCCCCACCGACAACGCTACACGAGGTGATACTTGCACGCCTCCGTATGGCCACACCAATATCACTCAAGTCACTATATGGTCACGGGAACCCCCTCCACTTGCCAAATTTCCCTAGTCAACCTCAATCTGTTCGGCCATATCTCATTCGATTGTTCCAGCTGGACCCTATTTGCCGCAGTCATTTTCCTACTTTACGATTCATAACACACCTTCAAAAAGATTATCCCATATCTTACCCGAATTCTCGCACTAGTAAGTAACTATTTTCGTAATGAATATTCAATATTTGATTTTGTATCAATAAATATATATGCAAAGACTTTGTTTATATTGACTGGAATATTCATTTCTCTATCAAACTCACGTTTGAATATAGCCATGGACCCGCCCCTATCTAACCGCCCCAGCCGAGCCGTGGTGTCCTGTACACTATATATATATATATATATATATATATATATATATATATATATAATTATATATATATATATAATATTATATATATATGGTTATATGTCAATGTTTCATTTAGGGGGGGGAAAAGGTTGAGTGATATATATATATATATATATTTAATATAAATTAATTAATTATAATTATATATTATATATAAATATATATATATAATATAATATATATATTATCAGCTTTATCAGCCACAAATTGCTATCGACATACTGAGAGTTTCAGCGGAGAATACTGTCAAAAGAAGCTAGCTGTATAAAAAAGCACACAGCTATTTGTTAGTTGACTTCCAAGCCAATATGGAAAATGGAAAACACATAAAAAATTAATTACGTAGTAATTAGTAATTACTCATTCAGTATACTACTAAACAAAACCCTTAAAATCCTTGGCAACATATAAGGATCAGTTTTTTATTTCGCCAAAGATTTAGGGGGGGGGCAAGTGCCCCCCCCTGCCTACGCCCATAATATTATATATAATATATATATATATATATATATATATATATATATATATAATATATATATATATATATATATATATATGCTATTATATATATATATATATATATATATATATATATTATAAAGTTTTAATTGCCAATCTTCGCGCAATCTAAATTTGTGGGATTTGATCCTGGACCCTAGCAGATGTACGCTCAGGTGTTTGACCACCAGACCGCGACAGGCTTAAAGAAGAACCCGATAATACTTTCTATGGTGAATATTCGCACCCACCTAATAGGAACACAACGAGCTCTTTCCGCCTGCACTCGGGCCTGGGGCCAAACAGGGTACCGCACAAGGTGAAAATACTTAAGAACGGGGGTCAAGTTGTAATTTTTTTAATATATATATATATATATATAATATTATATATATATATATATATATATATATAGTATATATATATATATATATATATAGTATATATAGTGTGTTGTAGTGTGTGTTCCTATTAGGTGGGTGTGAATATTCACCATAGAAAGTATTATCGGGTTCTTTCAGCCTTCGCGGTTCTGAAGGTCAAAACACCTGAGCGAATCTGCTAGGGTCCAGCGGTTGAAAAATGCTTTAGGGGTATATATATTATATATATTATATATATATATATATATATATATAGTAATATGATATATATATATTATATATATATATATATATATATATATATATATATATATATATATATATATATATATATATATATATATATATATATTTGCGCCAGTTTCATTATCATAGCGAAAAAAAAAATATGTCGGTCATAAGCAAACCAATTTGCCATTAGAT
>JABUQX010019564.1:0-30000 GCA_015478945.1 Trachelipus rathkii | reverse complement strand
ATATATATATATAGTATATATATAATATATATATAATATATATATATATATATATATATATATATATATATATATATATATATATATTATATATATAATGATAATGGTTCATCACATGTGTGAAAAATATTGAACCACGTGATTAGAGATGGGGCAATGTTGTTCACCACTCTGAATGACTCGCTACCAAAGATATTTAAAGATTGAATTAATTCCATATTGCTTTTTATTTTCGAATGCGCTAATATGAAATGAAATCTTGTCAATATCATGTGAAAAGATACCAACCAGATTCGCAAAACTATGATGAAAAAAGTAAAATATATTTCCATAGTCTTGCGAATCTGGCATCTTTTCATTTATTGCCAATTTTTCAAGTATAGCGAGCTCGAAAATAAAAGAAAGAATTAATTAAGTCTTTTTAAAATCTCTATGGCAGTGTCATTCGCCTAGGTGAACAACATTGCACACATCCCCTACACGTGATAAGAGTTATTTTAATAAGTTCAGTTCATTTTTAAAAATAATAATTCTGGTTAGTTCAAGCAACAACACAGATATTGTTATTGTAAAGCCCAAAAAAATAAAGGCCCTGGAAGTTTCCAAGAAAGTTTCCTTAAAAACGGCTTCAGTTGAAACAATGTTGCCCGGGTAAGGGTATTTGTGAGATTTCAAGAGGGGAATTTAAATTTCAAACAGTCTTAAGTCATTCATTCAAGCTTATTGGGGGGAAAATCAGATATAGAATCAAAGAATTTGAAGACATTCTTTCTATTTATTTTTAGACTTGAAAATTAATTTACATTTTGCTTACTCTCAAAATCAATTATATTTACGAGTCAAAAGTTAAAATTGAACTTTTCAAGCCATAGTCAGAAAAAAAGATTCCAGTTAAAAGTTGTCAAGAGGTTCTCACTTTCTTTCTCTCTTTGGACTTTTCTCAACGCTTGTTGAACTTACAAAAGAACATTGTTTATAAAGATTTCCTTACCATGTCTTTGGACTGACTTGTTATTAATGAAAATTTTAAAATCCTTAACCCATACTAACCTTCTGGGAGTTCGGCTCCTTGACCTTGAACCGGACCGGGATTTCGATCTGGAACGAGGTCTTCCTTGCGAGGGTGAACGCGATCTGGATCGGGACTGTGATCGGGACTTGGATCTGTTCCAGGTAAGGAGTGATGAGAGAGAAAGAAAAAAAAGAAAAGAAAAGGCAAATATTAAGAATTGAATAGTAAAGTTGACTTTTTTAATCTACCTCTTACCATCTTTAGTAAACAATCCCTTAAAATTACGGATCAATATAGAGCTTCTATTGCTTTGTCTTGGCGAAACGTTAACCTTTTCTATATATATACTTTCAAAGCAAAATTTAAAAAAAAAAAAATTACACAATTGTGTGAAAGCACTCGAAAGGATACAGCAGCAACCGCCAGTTAATCAAAGTGAGAGAGATTTTATTACAAAATTAGCAATTAGGTTACAATTTCAACCGCTTAAACACAAAGCTATAAACTATAGGGGCGGGGCGGAGGTTCTAAATACTTTATATGAAGTAAACTATTGTTTGAGCTCAAAGAACAGCCACAAATTTCACAATTACATATAAATAAATACTTACCTTGAATTAGGAGATCTTGATCTTGACCTTGATGCAGATCTGGAACGTCTTCTGGAGGAGGAACCTCCACCAGTTTCGTCATACAAGCGAATACGTCTTCCACACAGGTCTTTACCATCCAATTTAATCAAAGCATTTCTCATATCGGAATGTGTAGCAAATTCAATGACACTGAAGAAAATTATAAAATTAGGAAATATAATCAAATTTAAAAACCAGCTCGATCAAATATTCAATAAAACTAACATTACCAAATTAAACTAATATTCATTCTAAATGGTTCAAACTATTGTTCACATTATCATTAGTCCAATGGCAAAACCACGAATGTGCAAAAGATTTTGTTTTGCGGGGGGGAAATTATTTAAATTTTTTTTGCATACGAATTGGAACAATGAACAAATTCAACACAAACTGGTCGTGGAAAGGGTTATAACTTTCCCCGACACATTCCTACTTTAAAGGCCAACGCGGTTGACAAGTGCACACAAATCTACACATTCGTCGGTTTAGGCATTGGAACAACGATTTCCTCTAAGCTTAAAAAATTCAATAAATAAATAAAAAAAAAATAAAATAAAAAAAAACTTGACATACCCTTCATTTTTCCTATGTTTGTGCGCATCGGCATAGGTGACTTCACCAGCTTGACGCATGAAGTCCTTTAGATCCTAGAATATAATTTCTCACGGTTATCACTCTAAATTGGCAAATGGTGCAATTGAGACCTTTATGCATACAATACAAATGTAACAAATGTATTAACACATTTTTTTTTTACCTTTATACCAAGTCCAATAATAATTCCTCAAGGTGTCTGAAAAGCCTTGCTTAATAATAATAATAATAATAATAATAATAATAATAATAATAATAATAATAATTAATTAATTTTAAATGAATTTTTTTTTTAGGGAAATCGATTACTATGAGGACTTTCAAAAAATAAAAATTAAAAATATGAATATAGAGTTTTCAATGAATATTTAAAAAAAAAAATAAAGTCATGCTTTTTTTATGACAAATACAATAAACTTTACCAGCTTGTCCCGGAGCCAATGGAAGGAAGGTTTCTTCTGACTGGGAACGGACATGAATGCTAAAATTCAATCTTACCCATAAAATAATACCATAGAGACTGACTCAGTACATACTCTCCAGCTCGTTTTTATACCAGTTTAACTCTGGTTGTATAGTACACCACCCATAAGGACCCTCGCGAAAGATAGTAGGAGTTTTGAGCCCTTTAGTGAGGTCCCTCACAGATCCTCGATGATCATTACACCTGACAAGACATTGGGGGCTCCACAAACGACCCTAAGAAGCTGTGGTATTGAGCAGTAGTGACCAACTGATTCAAATTTTTATTTTTTTATTATTTTTTTTTATTTTTTGGAAACTAGGGAGATGATCATGGATGGCAACGCAATATCCAATGGGAAGAACACAGTCATCATCAATAGTTTCTCTCTCACAATGACAAAGAAGGTAAGATACACTCTCCACAACTGAAAACAAAGTGTGTGTCTCCATGTCCCAAATACACGAATGAGTGAGCGAGCGAGAGAGAGAGAGATTTTATGATGGAGAGGTTCTTCTGCAATCGATTTATGCCCTCATAGCCAAATTGTCCTCTAATACGAGTGTCTTTAAAAAGACATAAAAAAAAATTAACCTAATGTTTTTTTTAAAAGTCTTTAGTCAAAAGATAAGTCATTGTTTATGTTTTGATTCTAACTTCAAAAAAAAAATAATAATAATAACAATAAGGAAAAAGTGTAAATAGTAAAGATATTTGACTGAAGTTTTAAAAGACGAAAAACTATTATATTAACTTGGTCATTATTTCAGTGAGTACCTATTAAAACTTTACTTTTGAATTTTCATATAAAACTGAATAATCAATCAGGGGTGCCCTTATTTAAACAAGTTATTATTCCCTTTACCTTAGGCATTAAATTTCTCATATAAAACATACTTACACCGGGAGAATATATCACCACCAACCCAAATGGAAGCGATAAATGGATTAAAAGGAAGTTCCATTTCGCCACTCTCTTTAACTTAAGCTCGGATCAGATTCGCTGACCTTGGGAACATAAGACGCTCTCTCTATTTGGTTCTTAACAAGAATTTTTTTTTTTCAATGAACAGAGGGGGTTTCTTAAGTCATAGTAGTACGCCATTACAGTGCAGCCCAAAAATAGTTACAATGCAAAAGTAAGCCAGAGTATTGACTGCATAGAGCAAAGTTTGCAGTAAGGTAACCACATCAGGTCAAAACATATAAGAGTAAGGAGGTCATTCCTGCAACACAATGTAAAACGTAAAAGAGAAAATGAGTAGAAAGAAAAGTACATCGAGAAATGAACTATTATGAACCTTTTTTATATAAAAACAAAAAACATTTAAAATTTCAGAGTTAAATTTATCTTCAGCCATCTATTAAATGGCTACTATATTATACTTAAATACTTACAAATAAGACTGACATTTCCATCTATACCTAATTCAAATATCTCCTACGCAAAACCATTTTTTTTCCAAACCTTCAAAAAATAAAAGGGTTAACCAACTTACAGAAAAAAATATAACTATTCCATGCTGCCATATCCAGTCCATCTTCCCGAATAAAAAAAAAGACCATTCTACAATTTCACCAATGGAAAAATATTAGGTAAGTTTGATAGTTCGTTCTCCAAGGGGATAAAATAATATATATATGTTCATAAATGTCCTCCTATTCATTTGTAGTTTTAACATTAATCTTATATTAACCAATTCTATCAATAAATAATAGTATTCAAAAGTAAATTAATATATCAAAATTAATCTTTTTTCTTTAACTATTCACGAAAATATTAAAAACGAAACACGTTATGAAAGAAATATAAATAAAATTAATCCAACAGTTCCTTACAGCTTGGTGCAACTTTGACAATAAAACTGCAACAATGCAGTATTCGAAATGTATAAATTCCTCTGTTCCAAATTAATGTTGTAATATATTTTTGTCTGCTATAAAAACGATTATTATTATCGCAAGCAAGAAATTACATAAATTCTAATAAAATACAATCCTCCAACAATTTGGGGCACCCCTGACAGAACAAAAAGCGGAGGGGACATTTACTATATATAGCTATATATAGTCTTGACATATATTCAATTAATGTATTATTAAAATAAATAAATAAATAAAAAAAAATTTAAAGAACAAATTAAGATATTGCTTACCTGCCAAGACACTTTGCTTGAGAGGTTCATAACGGTCAAACGATACTTTGTGCGAGATGGCATCCCAAAACTGCTGAAAGAAAAGACAAGAAAAAAAAAGTATAAAAGGGAAAAAAAGTTTTGTGCGAAAGGTTTCAAAAGCACAAGTTAAATAACACTATAGGCTAAAAAAGGAAAAAAAGTTAAGAAACCAAATTTAGACGATTAAATTGTTAAGTTCGACAAAAAAAAAAAATTATATATCCTTAAATAACAATTTTATAATATACATACTTGTTTCTCTGGTTATTATTATTCATTCTTCGTTGCATCTGCATTCGGCCACCACCACCGCCGCCGCCTCCTCCTCCTCCTCCGCCACCACCACCACCATTTCGGGGCCACCTTGAATTTCTTGGAGTTCCTTTAGCCTTCTCAACGGTTACTCTGAGGTGGATAAAGTTTTAGATTTAACAAGGTAATAACCTCATCTCAATATAACTAATTTTAAATTATCATATCTCAAAAAATGTGAATTTTCAGAAAGTTGGAGAAATTTTTTTTGTACAAGAATTGTATTGCATTCAAAAATCAAATTCTAGTTAACAGTTACATAAAATTCATTATGAGCTGAAATTTAAAATCCTCTACATTTAAACAGATTTTTATATAGTTTAATAACAATTAAAATTGACGTTATATTTATATGTATATCTTACCTTCCTCCAAGTAATTCCTTTCCATTCATCTCATAAATAGCATCCTCAGCTTCTCTATGGTCATCAAATTCCTGAAAAAAAACGAGAGAAAAAACATATCTTAATAATACAACAATTTGGTGGGAAGTTTCCCTATCTTTAGAATCTTGGATCGGGATAATCCAAGTAAACAGTCTTGTATTGGGTGGAATCATAAGCACAAACAACCATTTAGAATGTTTAAAATTATTGAATCAAATGGAGTTAATGGACCAAAAGAATTTATAGTATACTTGCAGGCCATGAATATTTTCTTGACAATACACCCACCCATAAAGCAGCAAACCAACTAAAATATGAATAACTTACCACAAAAGCAAATCCATTCTTTATCACTATGTCTCCAACTCCTGAAAATCCTTTGAAGAACCTGTCAATATCTCTCTCGCTGACTCTGTAGCTTAATCCACCAAGATATACACGTGTTCCAACCATGATTTCCTGAAAAATAAAAAATAAAAAAATAAATATATAAAATGTTTCTAAAGTTCCCCAATCAAAACTGTCCTAGTCAACTTTTCATCAACTGACAATATAGATGCAAGTAAGAGATTTCATTTGACCACAATAGGTTCACCAGGGAGTTAACAAAAAGATAAAGTAGCATCACATCTCGATGCGAGAATATTTTTTCAGCAACAAGGTGGTTAATTTTTGGAATGGTTTATCACATTGTGATTGATGATGATAACTCAATTTCAACCCTCAAGAAAAAGTTAGATCAATAAATATATAGATTATCAATTTATAGTATGATTGCTTTTTATTTTTATTATTAGTAGTAGTATTTGATTATTATTATTATTATTATTAGTAGTAGTAGTAGTAGTAGTAGTGTAGTAGTATTTTCTTATTACTATTATTCTTATTGTTCTATTATATAGTGATGATATAATGTTAATGTTTATATCATCATTAATACTATTGGTTTTAGTTTTTTTTATCATCATCATTATTAAGTAGACATTAAGACATTAAGAATATAAAGACAGTAAAAAGCCACATGGGCCTATCGAGACTGTCCCAGTCAACCCACTAACCAAACATGCTCATGCAAATCCACAAAGCACCCTAGGGCTTGTCAATTTGTTGTAACTACAAATCCACCAATTTGGGCTTAGTCAAAACTAATGATATATAAATATGATACCCAAACCATCCACATGCATTAATAACTAAAGTTATGGTCACACATGCCATCTAACATTAATAACTACTATAACTAAAAACCCGCCAATTTGGCTTCGTCAATATATTATATGATACCCAACCCATCCATAAACGAATCTAACCCTTTCTTAAATGTTGCAATCAAGTCACACTCAACAACCTCCTCTGGCAGACTATTCCAAAATTTAGCAACCCTATTACTGAATGCATGCTTTCTTATATCAAGATGGGCATGCTTTCTTCTTAATTTTCTTATTATGCCCCTGGTCACCTGTCCAATGCTCAACTATGAAAAATTTATTGGTCTCTGTATTATACAGATGTAAATATTTTGTAGACTTGTATCATGTCCCCTCTGAGAAATCGCCTTTCTACAGAAAACATTCCTAATACTCCTTCAGCCTCCTCCTCATAGCTTCTTACCCTCAAACCCACGAATCATCCTTGCTTGGCTCTACGTTTCCACTCTCTCTATGCATATCTAAAGTCTTTTCTTTAAATTAGGGGGCCCAAACTTGTGCACAATAGTCTCTTTACTGGGCCTAACATAGCTATTATACAGTTTTACTTTATTACTTCCTTGCTCTTGTAACAACATTACGATTTATTATGCCCAGCATCTTATTAGCTTTATTTCTAGCTTCCAAACACTGATTAGCTACTTTCAAATTACTGCTTATAATCACACCTAAATCTTTTTCTTGGTCCACAGACTCAAGCCAATCCCCATTCATATCGTAGTTAAAACTTTTATTTGAGTAACCTAGGTGAAGAACCTTACACTTTTTACTATAAATTTCAATTTGCCACTTATTCTGCCCACAAGAAGTTTATCAAGATCATTTTGAATCTTTATGCATCCTTCACTATTCCTAACTGAGGTGGCCACTTTTCAAAATTTTTAGAATGGCATCCCTCCAATTTAGTAGGCTTATTGTCAGTCATTTCTGAACGCCATATCAAAGAGTTTTTCAAGGGAAAGATTAAATATTTCTTAAGGGAGGGGGCCTTATATTATATATTGAGTGACCAGTGAGTGAGGTTGTGTTAATTTTTGCTCCCCAATTTTATTAATATAATTTGTGTATTTGAAAGTGAATTTAGTAAACAAATTAGTGTTGTGTTTCTAATTACACTACTGCTGTGTATATAACTACAGTCATTAACAATTGTTATATTAATTTTTGTGATAATTTAAATTTGATAGCCTAACCCTAGGCTAACTAGGTAAGAGTTTTACTGTTTCTGTGTCTGGGTTTATTTGGATTCTTAAATAGACTTTCTGTATTTATAAATACAGTCTTTATTAATTGTTACTTTAATTTAGTGATAATTTAAATTAAATTAGGTTTTCCAGTCACAGACTACAGTTAAGCCTACCTTATAACTTTTATATATCCTGGCCTAGGCTAAGCTAAATAAATTGTTTAAATTTTTAACCTATTTTAAAGAGAGTAGTTTTTTATTTCTTTTTAGGCTTTAGTGATATTTGAACTGTAGTTGGTAAAATAATAGGTAAGGTTAGTAAGCTAAATAATAATTTAAAAGTATGTATGCTCTGTGTGGTATCTGTGGGACTGTAAGAGGTGAATATGTGAATAGATGCCCCTGTTTGTGATTTGAATGCAGAGAATGTGTTGTTAAGGAGGGAGTGATTGCAAGACTGAGTGAAAATGTGAATGGGATTGAAAGAAGAAGTATTTGAAGTTGAGAAAGGAGGGAAGTGTTAGGAAAAAAGTTAGTTGGGATGTCGAGGTAAGGAGGGAGCGGGATATAGGGGTGGACAAGATAAGTGATTCACCTAGGCAGGAAGATGAGAGGGAAAAGGATAAAGTAGGGTATAATAGGTCTGCAGATTCCTAAAGAGTTTGTAGAAACTAGAATTTATCACTTAAAGATGAGGGTCTCGAAAGTCAGTCAGCCTTTGACCTGCAGTTAACCGGTTCGACTGTCTTCCAGATGGGGAAGGGATCAGAAGTGCCAATGGTAATGTTGAGGTTTCTGAAGGGAAGACTGATAAATTGGCTAATTGAGACTTATGCATAGATACTAGATAGGACTTTTCAACTAAGAATAAAAAGAAACGATTGAGAGTATGTTATCCAGGGGCCAGAGTGAGTGATATCGTGGATAAGGATAGAATAGAGAGACTGATTCTACAAATGTTGATTCAGGGTGATTGTGCATGTGGTACAAATGATATAGGGCATAAGAAGGTCAGAAGAATAAATAGCAGATTATAGGAGATTGATTCAGAAGAATGAACGCTGTGGAAGGCGCTAGCATTGATTTCTGGGATTTTACTTTAGGTTAGCGTCGCAGGTCCAGGAAATGGGGGAGCTCACGGCCCCGCTTTAGGCTGTAAATAGGTTAGCGAAATTCAGGCCTTTTTCGACAAATATTACAGGCTTCTCTTGGACTTTTGAGAGCATTTCTGGCACTAAAGATCTTTTTTGCAGCAGATGAGTTCACTTGAGTCGTAAAGGTGTTGAGCTTTTCAGTACCAGTTTGGAGACTTGTTTAGCAAAAAACTAGGTAACGTTTTGGGGTGGTGGGCTAAATCTGGATACAAATAATAGCAATGGTAACTGTAAAAGTGGGGAGATAAATAAAACTAATGTTGTTACAGGTTTAAAATAATGATGAAGCCAAATAAATAACAGCATTCGAGTAATCAAATGTTTTTTACACACAATGCTCATAGCCTTCCGAAATAAAAAAGATGAGCTGATTAGTTATACAATAAAAGAAGAATCTAGACATTATTTGGCATAACTGAGGCATGGGGTTAATGAAGAATTTTTGAAGTCTGAAAGCATTTTCTGTACGAGTTGTACATACCATTTATTTATACCAGCGTAGAGGAAGAAGGGTGGTGGTGTGGCGCTTTTAAATGTTAAAAGCAATATTCAATCTGTATTAATGACTGACTTTAAAATAATCATGATTAATTGAATCAGTGTGGGTAGATATCCTTATATACAATAAATCATATAGAATAGGGGCATTTTATAGACCTCCTGGCCAGAGTCAAGAATTAGACGCGGAAATTGTGAAAGAAATTGAGAGACAGCATGCCACAGTAAAGAAAAAGGTATAGTCATAATGGGTGATTTTAATTTTCCGGGCATTCATTGGGATTCCTTGTCTAATACGGACCATAGTAGTTCTGCATTCATAAATTGTATACTAGATAACTTTTTGACCCAGATGGTCCAAGAACCCACCAGATGGTCCAAGAACCCACAAGAATTTTAAACTAACGATGAAAGAATGGTGGATGAAGTTAGAGTTGAGGAGAATTTAGGATTTAGTGACCATAATAATAAATTAGATTTATATGATGTGATATCTGGGCCCAAATTGCACGTTAATAAGAAAAAGATCATAGATTTCCGAAATGGGGATTTTACCCAAATTTCCAGACATGCTTAGTATAACTGACTGGGATAAGAGTTTAAAGAACCAAAACTGTTTTTATCATGTGGGAACATTTTTAAACAATTTTTAATGAAATATTCAAGTCAGTATGTTTTGAAAGCATAACCCATTAGGGTGGGAAGAGAAAACCCTGTTTTGGTGGAATAGAGAGATAAGGAGAAAATTTATGAAAAGCGCAGATGTTTTAAAATATACAAGGGTGTAATAGGGAAGATGATTTATAGAAAATTATAGGAAAAATAGAAATGAACTTAACCAGTCAATAAGAAAGGCAAAGAGAGAGGCAGAAATTAATTTAGCAAGAATAGTAATAAGAACCTGAAGAAGTTTTTTAGCTTTTATAAATTTAAAAAGTAAGAATAGGACAATTGGTCCATTAAAATTGATGAAAATTTAGTGAGTTTTCAGATAAGGAGTTGGTCAAAGCATTTTCAATGCTTATTTTGCTTCAGTGTTTACAGAGGAAAGATTTGATAATAGTGGAGACTAAAAGTTCTTGTATGCATGTAACAAATAGGACTTACAGAATTTGAATTTGATGTAAAGATATTAAAACGTTTATTAAGGATCATATTGATTCCAAGTAAGCTGCAGCCCTGATGGTATATATGTGAATTCTGAAAGAAGGGTAGTTTAAGCATTGCAAAGGCACTGTTTTGATTTTTTAAGCGAATCTATAACATTTGGTGAGTACCAGATGACTGGAAAACAGCAAATGTTGTGCCTATTTTATAAGAAAGGTATTTGGCAAGATTTGGGAAATTATAGGCCAGTTAGCTTAACCCCTCTCTGGTTGTAAAGGTTCTGGAAAAGTTACTGAAAGGTCATATAGAGAAATATTTAGAAGATAACAAGGTATCTGGTATGACTCCCAGCAATGGTTTTCAGAAGGGTAAGCGTCATGTCAGACACCCACCTTTTAAGAATTTATGGAAATACATTACTGACTGCATTGACCGAGGAGATCCAGCTGTAATATTGTATATTTAGACTTTTTAAGTAAAGCTTTTGATAGGTTCTTCTCTTCGTCAACTCCCCCCATCGCTGTCTATGTGTTGTTGTCCCCGGCATCGTCAGCCCCCTTCTGCTCTTCCCCTCCCCCCCCCCGGTATCCTCCCGCTTCATCGTCCCGCCGCCCCCTCTGTTTAGCTCCTTTCCCACCGTTGACCACGCACTCCTCTGTTCCATTCTCCCTTTCACGCTTCGCATAGTTCCTCTCCCCACACCATAAGGCTGATGAAAAAGTTATGGCAATGTGGTATATAGGTGGAGTGGTACATGATGGATTAAAGAGTGGTTGCGAAATAGAAAACAGTGTGTACAACTAAATGGGAATAAATCATCATGGGAAATAGTGAAGAGTGGTGTCCCACAGGGTTGAGTGCTGGGCCGCTATTGTTCCTCATATATATAAATGATTTAGACAGGGACTTAAATGCAAGGTTTCTAAGTTTGCAGATGATACTAAAGTGGGCCACCTCAGTTAGGAATAGTGAAGGATGCATAAAGATTCAAAATGATCTTGATAAACTTCTTGGGTGGGCCGATAAGTGGCAAATGAATTTTAATAGTAAAAAGTGTAAGGTTCTTCACCTAGGTTACTCAAATAAAAGTTTTAACTACGATATGAATGGGGAGTGGCTTGAGTCAGTGTACCAAGAAAAAGATTTAGGTGTGATTTATAAGCCAGTAATTGGAAAGTAGCTAATCAATGTTTGGAGCTAGAAATAAAGCTAATACGATGCTGAGCAATATTAAATCCGCAATGTTGTTTAGCAGAGCCAAGGAAGTAATAAGTAAAAACTGTAAAAATAGCTATGTTAGGTCAGAAAATAAAGAATTTTCACAAGTTTGGGGCCCCCTTATTTAAAGAAAGACTTAGATATGCTAGAGAGAGTGCAACGTAGAGCAACAAGGATGATTTCTGGGTTTGAGGGTAAGAGCTATGAGGAGAGGCTGAAGGAGTTAGGAATGTTTTCTGTAGAAAGGCGATTTCTCAGAGGGGACATGATACAAGTCTACAAAATATTTATATATACTTGATAATACAGAGCCCAATAAATTTTTCATAGTAGAACATGGACAGGTGACCAGGGGGCATAATAGAAATTAAGAAGAAAGCATGCCATCTTGATATATAAGAAAGCATTGCATTGAGTAATAGGGTTGTTAAAATTTGGAATAGTCTTGCCAGAAGGAGGTGTTAGTGTGACTCGATTGCAAACATTTAAGAAACGGGTTAGATTCGTTTATGGATGGGTTGGGTATCATATAATATTGTTGACGAAGCCAAATTGGCAGGTTTTTAGTTATAGCAGTTATTGTTAGATGGCATGTGTGACCATAACTTAGTTATTAATGCATATGTGGATGGTTTCGGTATCATATTTATATATCATTAGTTTTGGACTAAGCCAATTGGTGGATTTGTAGTTACAAAAAATTGACAAGCCCTAGGGTGCTTTGTGGATTTGCATGAGCATGTTTTGGGAAGTGGGTTGACTGGGGCAGTCCTCGATTAGGCCCATTGGCTTTTTGCATCCTTCACTATTCCTAACTGAGGTCGCCAATTTAGTATCATCTGCAAACTTAGAAACCTTGCATTTAAGTCCCTGGTCTAAATCATTTATATATATGAGGAACATTAGTGGCCCCAGCACTGAACAAATGAAAGTCTCAACTATTTCCCCATGATGATTTATTCCCATTTAGTTGACACACTGGTTTCTATTTTCGCAACCATCTTTAATCCAAACCATGTACCACTCCAACCTATACCACATTGCAATAAACTTTTTCATCAGCCTTATGTGGGGAACGCTTATCAAAAGCTTTACTAAAGTCTAAATATACAATATCAATTGGATCTCCTCGGTCGATGCAGTCAGTAATGTATTCCATAAATTCTAAACGGTTTTGCCTGACATGACCTACCCTTTTCTGAAACCGTGAATGGGAGTCATACAATTCCTTGTTATCTTCTAAATATTTCTTCTCTATATGAACTTTCATTAACTTTTCCAGACCTTTTACAACCGGAGATGTTAAGCTAACTGGCCTATAGTTTCCCAAATCTTCCTTTACTACCTTTCTTATAAATAGGCAACATATGCTGTTTTCCAAGTCATCTGGCACCCTCGCCAAATGTTATAGATCGCTTAAAAAATCAAATACAGTGCTTTGCAATGCTGGTACTACCTCCTTCAGAATTCTACCATATCATACCATCAGGGGCCTGCACTTTACTTGGGTCAATATGATCCAGTAAACGTTTTATATCATTTTACATCAAATTTCAAATTCTGTGAGTATTTGTTACATGCATACAAGAACTATTAGTCGCCAAACTATTATCTAATCTTTCCTCAGTAAACACTGAAGCAACATAAGCATTGAAAATGTTGACCAATGTTCCTTATCTGAAGCTCACTAAATTTTCATCAATTTTAATTGGAGCAATTGTCCTATTCTTACTTTTAATTATAAGGCTAAAAACTTCTTTCAGATTCCTTGTTACTATTCCTTGCTTAAATTATTTTCTGCCTCTCTCTTTGCCTTTCTTATTGGTTGGTTAAGTTCATTTACTATTTTTCCCTATAATTTTTCTAAATCATCTTCCTATTGCTACTTTGAATTTTTTCTTCTAATTTTTCATTTAATTTTCTCTCTTATCTTCTATTCCACCAACAGGTTTTCTCTTTGCCCACCCTAATGGGTTTATCTTTAAAACAATACTGACTGAATATTCATCATTAAAATTTGCTTAAAATGTCCCACATGATAAAACAGTTTTTGGGTCTTTAAACTCTTTATCCGAGTTATTTGTACTAAGCATGTCTCGAAATTTTGGTAAAATCTGCCATTTCGGAAATCTAAGATCTTTTCCCTATTAACTTGCAATTTTGGCCCAGATATTACATTCATCTTAAATCTAATTATATTAATGGTCACTAAGTCCTAAATTTCTCCTAACTCTAATTCATCCAACCATACTTTCAATCGTTAAGTTAATATTAAGGTTAGTAGTGCATCGTATCTTTGGGTTCTATGGACATCTGGGTCAAAAAGTTATCTAGTATACAATTTATGAATGCAGAACTACTTAGAGGAAGTAGACAAGGAATACCAATGAATGCCCGGAAAATTAAAATCACCCCATTATACTATACCTTTTTTCTTTACTGTGGCATCCTCTCTATTTCTTTCACAATTCCCCGGCGTCTAATCTTGACTGGCGCAGGAGGTCTATAACAATGCCCCTATTCTAAATCGATTTTATTGTATATAATAATATCTACCCACACTGATTCAATATCATGATTCATTTAAAGTCAGTCATTAATACAGATGAATATTGCTTTAACATAAAGCGCCACCACCAACCACCTTCTTTTCCTCTTATGCTGGTATAAATTAAGTTAATATCATCTATTTCATATTCCTGAAAGGAGTCTCCATATATTCTTCATTAACCATGCCTCAGTTTGCAATAATGTCTAGATTCTCATTTTATGGTATAACTAATCAGCTCATCTTTTTTTTCTAAGGCTATGAGCATTTGAGTAAAAACATTTGATACTCGAAATGCTTGTATTTTATTATCATCATCATTATTTGAACATGTTTAACAACACTAGCTTTATTTATCCCCCCACTATTATAGTTACCATTGCTAAATTATTTTTGTATCTAGATTTTAAATATGCCCCCAACTTTACCTAGTTTTTGCTAAACAAGTCTCCAAACTGGTACTGAAAAGGCCAACACCTTTTACAACTCAAGTGAACTCCATCTGCCTGAAAAAGAGATCTTAATCCAGAAATTCTCTCCACAAATCCCAAAACCTGGTATTATCTGAAAACAATTTCCTAACCCTTTAATTTATACCTAAAGCCCTACTCCCCCATTCCAGACCTGCACCTAACTAGGTAAAATCCCAGAAATTATGCAGCCTTCTTCCACTAGCTTTCATCTTCTGATAATCTCCTATAATCTGCTATAATTCTTCTGGACCTTCTATTGTCCTATATAATTTGTACCCACATGCACAATCACATCTGAATCAACATTTGTAGTAGAATCAATGCTCTCTATCTATCCTATCCACGATAACACTCACTCTGGGCACCTGGATATACATACTCTCAATCGTTTCTTTTTATTCTTTTGAAAGTCTATCTAGGTCTCGTGTCCATAGAGTCTCCAAATTAAGCAATGTTTCAGTTTCGAACCGGCGTGGTTGGCAAGGTCGTTCTTGTGTCCACTTTATAGAAAACAAACATTACCATTGGCACTCTTCGGATCCCTCCCCATCTGGAAGACAGTCGAACTGTTCTGTGGTCCACACTGCAGGTCACAGGCTGACTGACTTTCGAGATCCTCATCTTTAAATTATTATTTCTAATTCCTACAACTCTATATTCATCTGCAGACCTATTATCAACTACTTTATCCTTTTCCCTCTCATCTTCCTGCCTAGGTGAATCACTATTCCTGTCTACCCTTAGGTCCCACTCCCTCCTCACCTCGACATCCCTACTAACCTTTTCCTAACACTTCCCTCCTTTCTCAACTCAAATACTTCTTCTTTCAATCCATGCATATCTTCACTCAGTCTTGCAATCTCCTTCCTTAAAAACACATTCTCTGCTTTCAAAACACAAACAGGGCAGCTATCCACATATTCACCTCTCACAGTCCCACAGTTATCACACAGAGCATACATACTTTAAAGTAGTGGTATTAGGACTATTTTTCTCATTTTTTTTTTGTCTTTACCATTGTTATTATTATTGATGTTTGCCATTATTACTCTTAGTTAATATTATTTTCATTATTATTATTAGTTATTACTATTATTATTATTATTAGTAATAGTAGTATTCACTATTGGCATTATTTTTATTATTACTATATATAATTATTATTATTATCAGGGTTGGGATACTAGTTCTATTTTTATTTATTAATTTCCTCTATCATAATTAGCAATTTCATCGATGAAACGTAAAAAAAAAAAAAAAAAAAACAAAAAAAACAAAAAATATACTTCCTTCATGGGTTTCAAAGGACAAAAAACATCCCTTTGTAAGCCATGTTCTCGTCTATATTTATTTTTATATTAAATTGCTATTTTTTAATGATATGTATTATGTTATATATACTAGGACAGAATAAAGTATTTTTGATTTGAAAAGCCATGTATTTATGTTTGGGGAAGTAGTTTTGACAAATCGCTTTAGGGCAGCCATTTCCCAACTGGGGTACGCATACCCCTGGGGTACTCCTCAGACAGTAGGGGATATGTGAAATAATATGGGTTAATGGCGGAAATGCAGCAGCTGAAATTATTAAATGGCAAGTTTGAAGACTTTTGTTATATCAATATAATAATTATTATGAACTTTCATCATTCATAAGTTAAAGTGGTTACAAATTATTAATATGCTGTTTATTTGTTTTGGATGTTAGGGTTGCGTATCTATAACAAATGAAATAAATTCTAAAATGTGAAATCAAAAATAAAAGCCTATCAGTGAATTAATTGTGTTTTGGGTTATTTAGCTAACCTACAAACATACATTATTACTATTCTAAAAATTTTTTTTTTTTTTTTTTTTTTTCGCCTGAGGGGATGGGTAGAGGGGGTTATGAGAAAAGCAGTACTAATAATACATGAAAAGCCTAATCAAGGGGGTATGAGAGAGGAAAAAGTTTGGGCAGCGCTGCTTTACGGTATTGCTGACTGTTTTGTATACTAGCTTAATTAATGAACATACAGTAATTGTTGTTTATAATCATTAGCTTAAAATTGCAAGTTGTGTTTATTAGGTTGGCATAATGAAAATAAATTAAGACACTGGCTCTTTCAGCAAATGACTATTTTGAACTGGGCAAGTGTTAACTAAGCAAATTTGCCTTCTTTCACGTGCTTGATTTTCTTGATTCTTAAGCAAATAGAAAACCAAAGATTATTAGCTTACTTGCTGTATATATCCAAACCTTTTAACTGGTTACAAAAAACTCAAAACCTGACCAGAAAATATATGAATTAATTTAGATCATGTAGTCGATTGCTGCAAAATTATTTTGAAAAGTTAACCCTTCTTCACTCAAATGGAAAAGCTATTTTTAAACAGACTCTACTCAGTATATTGTGATCAAATTGTGTAATCTTTTTAAAATATACAAGTTTTGGGGTGAGGGGTAGGAAGGAGTTATACGACAAAAAAAAAAAAGAAGATAAAAAAAAAAAAAATCCTCCAATGCCTACATTATACCTGAACAAAAAATTTTTTTAGCACCATCAGAACTCAATTATTTAAATTGCAGTTAAACAAATTTCACAATACTTTGCAGTTAAACAAATTTAACAATACTTTATAACTACAATAGTAATTCTAGGAATTAACAATCCATTTAGGGGGAAAAATCTCAAAATTTCAAGGCAAGCTCCTCAGTACAAATGAAATTCATTTTATTTCTTTTTGAAATATTAAAACTGATACTCTTTGATAAATATTCTATAGAATCTTAACCAGATAATATACAATAACCAAAAGGTTGGTAAAAAATATATCAAAGCTAACTTACCCAAAGTAGAAACTTTATTTTGAAATTTTTCCCACTATAAATGGTTCATCATTTGGTAATAATGTAAATTTAAACAATTTAGCAACTTTCTCACGTAAGTAAACCATGCTCTTCCCTACTAAATGGACTATTTTCTTTCTTTGTGATCCTAATGATACACCTCATTACTATTTTTTACACCAAAACCAAATTCATCTTTAAGAAAATTAAAGGTGAACTTGTGGATTCCTGATCATCCCCAAAACTGGCAGAAGTATCCTCTGTTAAATTCCTTTATCATTGTTTATGTTTTTTCATATTTCAAAAACTTTTAATGTCTATTTCTTTATGTGGTCTTTTATTCCGTTTTCTCCGGAAATCAAAATTTGGATCTTTATTAAAAAAAAACAAAAAAAACAAGGATTTGTTTTCCAAATATGCTCAGTTGAAGATTTAAGTTTAAATGTGGTATGAATTTAAAGAAATCCCTACTTGTCACTACTTTTTATAAATAAATTCAGTTATTGAATTGGGGGAATAATTGAAGTGACACTCTTGTATGCATCCACAATAATTTCTTTGAATATTTTTTATAAGTTGATCCCACTGATAAGAATTTAGTGTAGGAATGTTATCTATAGTACATGTAACAGCGACCTTTCATTATTAATAACTTTAATCTATTATACAATTCCTTTGTTAATATTTTGAGTATCGCTCAGACAATTTTTAAACAAACGTTTCAAAGTGGAGAAAACCCAGTTTTTTCACGTAACAAACAGAGGAGTGTATTTTAGTTCACTCATTTTTTATGTAATAGACAGAAAGGTTCATTTCAATACACTGATGCAAACTGTCTATCATGTAATGGATAGAATGGTTTATATCAGTACTCTGTTATAAACTGTTTCCTGAAATATACAGAAAGGTTCATTGCAGTACACTGTTATAAACTTTTTCATGTAATATACAGGAAGGTTAATTTAAGAAAAGTTTTTACCATTTTTAATGCTACTGACAAAACGATTCATTTCAGTACACTCTCATAACCCTTTTCTGTAACAAACAAAGTTTTTTTTTTTTCAGTTCACAGTTATTCATTTTTTCAAGTACAAAAAGGTTAATTTGCTCGCTGCTTTAAAAGTTTTTCATGTAATCAACATAAAGGTTTATTTCAGTGCATAGCTAAAAACTTTGTTATGTAACAGAGAGAAAGGTTCATTTCAGTGCAATGTTATAAACTTTTTTTATTGTGACAGAGAGAAAGGTTCATTTTAGTACACTGATTTAAAATTTTCTCATATAACGGAAAGAAATGTTCACTTTGGTACACTGTTATTATCTTTTTATGTAACCAAGGGAAAGGTTTATTTTAGTACACTATTATAAACTATTTCATGTACAAAAAGGAGAAATACGTTATTATAAAAACTTGTTACACATGAAGAAGATGCTCAAAGTGTGTAAAATAATTTTATTGAGTATATTTTGTGCTATATAATTTAATATATATATTTAAAAATTAGGGCCATGTGAGTTACATTACCCTGTCACCACTAGAAATAGTAAGATAATATAAATGAAATACTTAGCAAGATGTTAGAAAAGAATTGTAAATAGGATTATAAATATAAAGATAAGATATAGCATATGCACTGCTAGAAGAGTTATCTGAAAGCAACAGCAAATGAATGGGAATACTGAGATTGCTGGATATATATATAAATCAACATTATTATAAATATAAATATAAAAACATTAGTATAATAAAGATAGTATATAATAATTAGACTCAAAACAGTTGTATAATCTACAAAATTTATAAATAGAGAGGGGCATATATATATTTAACTAAAATAGTAGATTTACATTGAGTTTTGTACAAGATATAACAGATTAAACACGGTTTTATCGGCAAAAGAAAGTTATGAAGTAAAACATAAGATGATACGAATGTAAGCAAAACATAGGGTCAGATTTAATATAAACAAGATTGAATTCATGGTGGATATGATAATAATAAATTAATTAAATTAATTAAATTTAATAATGTTATATAATATATATATATATATAAATTATAATAAAAGTAATATTAATATTATATATAGTTTATATAATTAATATAATTATAAATGATAAAAATGTAATAATTAATATAAGTATATTAATATTAAAATAATATATATATATATAAAGTAATATTATAAAATAATAATAGTATATTAATATTAAAGATATATATAATAGATATATAATAGTATATATATATTATTAATATATTATAGAATAAATATATTAAGTTAAAAATTGATAGTTAGCTTATTAGATTTACACTAGTATATATATATAACAATATTAGGATCATAAAAGAAGAAGATTTATAAAATGTTTATTAAATTACATGTTCTACTAATTTATATGAGTTTACGTAAGTATAAGAAGATATATCTGCGTTGTAAAAACGTAGTTACATTAACACTCAAGGACACAAGCCTCACTCTCTCCGTCATATATGACAGATGGGAGGCGTATTAGGAAATACCCAATAATATAAAGAATATATTCACCATATGTCAGAAATAATTCATTTCAAATTATAGCAGATAATTAATAAATCTACTACACGCTATAAGAGTTTTTATTATGAGGAAGTGGAGGCCCTAATGTAAGCGGACATGACTCTCCTTAATCACCTCACACTCTACCCACAGCTTGCTCAAGCAATGTATTACGATAAAAAGATTACTCGGAAAAGAAAGTAAAAGAACATATGTTTAATGGTATTAGAAAATTTTTGATAAGCTTTTACAAACCGTTTACGAGCAAAATTTAACCCACGTAAAAGAATGAAAGTCTCTTCATGCAGTTATCTAAAAGAAAGATTATTTAAATAAACTATAAAGATAGGAGAGCTATTACAAGATATGAACAAAGAGATTTTAAATAAGTGTTACATAAACAAGAGCAAAAAGGAATTACAGATAGTCGTCGAATTCCTGGATAGAACAAAAACAGACTACATGATAATCATAAGGTTATAGTTGCATCAAGGACACATAACCAAACGTGTATGATGCTGCAAAGTTAATAAAGTAGATAACCAACAAAGTGGAAATTATAAATTTCACCATAGTAAAACCCTGAGATAATGCCACAAAGAAAAGTTTTAATAGGTTTAGTGTCTATTGAGATGAAAATATACAATTTTAGAATTACTTTGCCCTTTTCGACAATGTTCTAACAAAATTGATGATAATTCTTTATCTTCTTTGTAATTCCTATGGTTGAGTCAACGTAAGAAACTAGGAATATCATGTTAGGGTAATATTATCCAAAAGTGAAGCATTAAAAACCTAGATCATGCACTGTGTGGCCGTTTCAATCTATTCTAATATTGTTCAATTAATGTTACAACATTTTCCAAAAAAATTTCCTCTCGCTTCTAATATTGTAAAAATTGTAACATTCAAGATTATGAAAGTATTTCAGTAAAAGACACTTTTATTTCGGTCTCGAATGACAATAAGAGGTTAACTTTCCACGTGAGAATATATAATAGTCCATATGGTATATATAGATTTATATAGTATGGCAAGTTTCAGAACTATTCATGATTTATTTAACATAAAGTGTACCATTAGATGAGAGACTTTGGGAATATATATTAAAGTATCAGAATTGATTCAAGAAAGTCCTACTCAAACAGTAAAGTAAATACGTGTATGTCTAAAGAGGCTCCTAGATCAAAAAACAAAGCTAGTTTAGAATAGACAACAGATATAAGTTACGTGATTCTACCAAATGCGATATCACAAAAATAAGATTAATTAGTATTTCGTAGGTTAATAAAATCTTCAAAGTTTCTTATAAAACTAAGATTCTAAGTATGCAAAAAGTCCACAACAGCTAAGATGTAAAAAGTTATATGAGACAGCTATTCTTTCGGTCGCTACTCCACGGTAACAGGTAATGCAAACAATGCTTTCATGGATGGTAATAAGTTATAATGGTAAAATAAAAAATTTGGAAGTACTAAAATAATGTCCCGTAAGGTTCTATCAAACCTATGTTAATAACGGGAACGATGGTTAAGTTAGGATATAACTTACTCATTTATATCAATAAGTTAAAAATCCGATAGATTACATGTATGATAGTAAAGTTTTTGGCTAAATAATATGTCAACTCCAAAAAATAACACTTCAAGAATTATTAAAATTTCTTAGCTGTGTGATGTAGAGCAGAATAATTACGTGTTACGAGACATTTCATATAGGTGATATAAATGAGATACCATAAATTGTAGACGTCTAAACAAAAGGCCAACGAACAGCTACTATATTCACAACAGCGTCATCCCAAAAAAACGAGTAGTACCTATTTCCTAGGTAGAATAGAGATTGAACCAAGAATGAACAAATAAGTTACTCTACTTGCATTAACAACATATAAATTTTTAAAATTGAACTTAAGAGTAAAAAACTTTTTTTTATGCAGGGGAATAGCAGTATAAGGATTCTCAGGCGAATGGCTAGTTAATGGTATAATACTCAGACTAATTAACCGATTTCCTGAGTAAAAACACGTAAATATATATTCTGAAGATAATACATTCTTCGTATTTAATAAGATTGACACGGCTGTTACTACGGAGAGTTAAATTACGTGTACCATATTTAAAAAGACAAAATCATACTATTGAAGTGGCCTTTTGAGGGGAAAATGAGTTACGAAATTTTACGTCGTAAAAATTGACGGGTTTAAAAAAGAATTTTTCAACTGTTTGGATGGAGGTGATGTAACGTGGACAAAACGGCTTTAGAAGTATAAACAAAATGAAATGTTTTAAATTTAAAGTATACAACACAATCAGTTGTGCTAAGTGAAAATATCATGAGGTTTCGGTATCAAGGATCGGATGTAAAAAAAAATAATTTAAATAATATGCAGATGCGAATGACTAGCGATGTCACCACCTACATAGGAAAATGACACATTGGATACGTGAAAGGCACCTGCATACCCTTAGCGAGATGAATCAGGCGTAATTGAAAAGGGATTTTATTATATTAAGTACATATGCATCATAGACCTATTTTACCAAACCGATCTCTCACATAACTTTCAGATATAAGATTCTTATCATATAAATACTCTCTCAAGGAAAAGATATATCAGTAATATCGTGAATAACGAAATAAGGATAGTGAGGCGAAAGTTTGTTTGAAAATAAATAAAAATATTAGTGACAAACCCCTAAAACAAAGATCTTGAGGCAAAATTTTCATTATAGTTGTTGAAATATTTACTCATTAGAATAATTTGGCATTATTTCAACTCGAGAGACACTTACAATTGAAAATTCCATTATAATGATGTAACACTCCTTTATAAAACACAAAGATAGAAATTTTGATCTTAAATCATAAATCTTAAATCTTATTGTAATAACTAACATAATATATGAATTAAGACTTTCTAAACTCTATATGCTGTACAATATATTTATAACAATATTATTATAAATTAACTTTTCTTAAAATTTACTAATAGTGTAATAATACGTATTGTTTGTATTAAAAAAATATGCATGAAAGCTGCTTTAGAAAAAGAATGGGGAAAAGGATTTTTTACGCACCGATTAAACTAAAGTCAGCTATGGCATTATAAATTGAATGCATGGACAATAGAATATAAGTTAATAGAAAAGATTAAAGGATATTTAGCCAACTTAGAAAAAACTGACGATAATAATAATAAATAGATATATATAGTAAAGTATATTTATAGAAACAGACATTGATTTTTATAAAATATTGACATGATAAAAAGATGCTTAGTAATGCAAATTGAAGAGGTATAGATAAATATAATAATTAATAATAAATTATAAATATATATATAAATATTAATAATAAATAAAATCATATAAATATGAGTATATATAGTAATAAATATATAATAATTAAGATATAATATAATAAATAATATAATATATATATATATATAATAATATATATAATAACAGAATGAATCATTAATAAAATAAATAAAAAAAATAGAAAATAAAAAAAATTAAAAAAATAAAAGATAAAATATTAAAATCTACAAATAATGATAATAAAACATTAAAATATAGAACAAAAGTACTTAGAATGGAATAAAATATTAAGAAATATGAAAAGATAATAACATTTAAAATATAAATTACATCTAATATAATAGTAAGATAATAAATTTAGATTTAAAGATAATAAATATAAATATAATCTGTCTCATAAATCATAATAAATAAAAAATAATAGTTTTAATAATAAAAAATTATAATAATAAATAATAACTTCAACTAATAATAAATACTATATAATAAAAAACAAATTTATAGATAAAAAAATTTTATAAAGTAACAAATAAAATAAAATATAAAAATAAATAATAAAAAAAAAATTATATATATGAAATAAATATAGAATTAACTTTAAATATTAGGTGTACAAAATCCGAAGAAAAAAACTTAATAAAATAAACTAAATATTATATAATATAAAAAATTACATGGGAAAATAAAAATTTAGATAAAAAAATAAAACATAAAATTAAATAAATAGAAATAAAAACAGAGTTTGAATGCTCGTAATATAAATATAAAATAATTGTATAAAAGAAAAACTAAAAAAATTAAATATAGTGATCATATTTATTAAATTGAACCCTTTATTATAGATTGGATAATGAGTGCTGTTTTGAAATAGGGAACCCAAGGATGTCTTTGATATAACTTCTAAAGAAAACAATATTGGTATGTTCAGCTCCTATATATAATTATACGTTACATAAATGAAGCAAATAGTAGGATGCCCTCCATGGTATGATTTAGTATTTTTATATTATACATATGATAACACAACGCTAGTTTAATAATACTGTATACCTTAGGTCTTATGAGAAGTATATTTTAATATAAAGATAATGTCTAATAAAACGTAGGTATTAATGTTATTGTAGTTAATATATCAATTAATAGGGAATTTATCTATACTAACCTATGGCTTTGATCACTGTTAACCCTCATAACCTAAGCAAGGCCTTTCTACCCCGTCAATTTTTTTTCTAATTATAACTATATTGAATAACACTATAGAATAATATCTATAGATTTATAGAATATATAGGATAGGTGAGGTAACGTATAGTCGTTTACTAAGCAGTAATAAATGGTTTTTATATGTATATCTGTATCATTATGTATGTCATTATATATAGCTATTGATATTATTTTGAACAATCTTATTTCTAATGCTATAAATATAATTTAAGTAATACTTTATCTAATATATGTCATTTATTTAATCTTGTATTGTACTATAATGCTTGTCATTTTTACTGTGAATACCCATAGTATCCTAAACCACTTAGCGCTAACGATTATAAATATATAGGCTAATATAGTATAGCTACCTATCTCTCTTAGTATCCGATGTACTTCGTAATAATTAGGTTCGTACTTAACCTTCATAATTAATTTATATCATAGTGTTCTAATAGTGAGTAAAACTACTACTATATACCTAATAGTACTATTGTTAAGTATAACTACTGGCTAAGTATTGTGATCAAGGAGCCATAGATATTCTCTGCCACTCTGAAGCACATCTAATTGATACCTTATACCTGGACTAATGTGATAAGTAATAAAAATTATCAATATTAAGTCATATTAAGCCACATATTGCTCCCTTGGAAATCCCGTCGCATACCTATACGTATTAAGGGATTACAGGGCGAGCCCGTATATAATACTATATATTTATTCATTCTCTCTAAATCAATTATCTCTATATATACTATCGCATGGTATTCAATAGTGTATAACCAGATTAATTATATCATGCATAGTATATTAATTTATTATATTTATATATATTTCATTTCAACTGACTCTATTATTATGATTATATATGACCCTCACTTACCTGTAAAGTGGTTCTACGCTTGAAGTCCTCCTCATTCTTCAGTTCATATCTCAAACATGACAGCGGAATGTATAACCAACAAATTGAATTTGAACGAACTATATAATTTCCTTTTATATCTTATTAGCGACTAGAGTTTTCGGAGGTCAGGAAGAATCCTTCCCATTTTCGATAAGGTCTTATGATAATTTTTTCCCGTGATAAACAAAACGATTAAATCTAAAATGATATAAATATTAGTTAAAAGAAAATTATCAATATAAGCCTTGAATATATACTGAGTGACGAGGATTAATTGTTACACCGAGAACTAAGTAGCTGAATATAAATAAATTAAGACATGTTCATAAATTCTTTTGGTTATTTTACCGCATGCTATCAAATATAATATATATATATATATAGTGATTATAGTATATATAATATATAATTCATATATATATAATTTTAGTACACTATATAGCTATGATATATATATAATCATATATATATATATATGACCACAAATTACAACAAAATTAAGATGTTTTAGCAGTAAATATCACGTATATCTTTATAGTATAAGTATATTATATAGTGAGTATGTTGATACAATTAAATCATATGCGGTATGTACGTATTGTATAGTAGTCTTCATCAAGGCTAGTATTATATAAAGTATATAATAGTATATATATAAAGCAGCGATGACCAATAACCAAATAATAGCACATATCAATTGAACAAAATTTACAGGATGTATGTCTATTAGTGCCTAGACTATAACCTTGCGGCGCTCACAAAATATGACATATATGCCACTTCTACGGCGGTGACTTAATGAATAGATTTTGTTTTTATATAGAAAAATAAGGTAAAATATAAAATGTAGAGTAAAAAAGGAGTTAATAATAAAATATAATGAGAAATATAAATATAAGTCAATATATAGATAAATGTGAATGATACAATATTATATAGTAATAAAGTGATGTAATTTATAGACAAAAGTATTATTCCACTTGGTTTTAAAAGGTAGTAGTTATACAATTAAGATTTTCATGAGAGTCCGGTTTGAAATTGCAACATAACCTTTATTCCCTAGAAACTTATTTCTTACAGAATTGAAAATGTAATTTATGTGATCTATAGTATTTGTTAGAAAATCTCAAATCACTTACTAAATAATCAGGTCATCTATTTGCGGGTGTAATATAATTAATATTGTAATTAATCATTCTTTATATTACTTATATTATGCTGTTACGCGTGTGTTTGTGCGAGAATGTATTTATATTGCTATTAAGCTATTAATATCTTTAATAATCTTAGACTACAATCTTCCTCTATGAATTCTGATTAATCATAATAAAAAAATTATCATTATACAAGCGCCTTGAAAATGGTAGATATAAGGATTTTTTTTTATATTTTAGGTAGTAAGGTATAAGTTCAGCTTAAATAACATAAAATTATAAATTATGTTTCAAAATTCTTTATTAGGTCAGGTTTCTCGCTGCTTCATATAATAGTAATAATTAATAAGAAGATTGTTTTAATAATAGTATTAATAATTGAATAATTAAATAATATGATAATATAGAATTATATATATAAATGATATATATATATAATATATATATATATATTAATATATTAAATAATATAATTAAATAATATATATATATATATACTATAATGAATTACCTCGATATATAATATATATATAATATTATATATTTAATATATATATAAATTATAATTATAATATCAAAAATATATAGTATAATATATATATAAATAGTATATTATTTATTATATATATATTATATATTAATTATATAATAAATTATATATAAGATATATATATATATATTACTACATATTATTATAAATTTTATATATAATATTATATCATATATAAGTATAATAATATTAACGGCAGCTATATATATTTAATATATTTATAATATAATATAGCAATATAATATATAATAGCAGCGAGTAGAACAACAGGCAGAATAAAGATATTATTTATGAATCATAATATTTAATCTTATTATTAGCTGACTGATAGTTTTAACGTGAGTGGTAATAAAAATCACTTCTCACCATATTTTATATCAAAAGGTCCTATTTATGATAATTTTTTTACTAATTATTATTACCGTATATAATATATATATATAATACTTATTTTTTTGTATTATATAAATAAAATATAAATTATTACTAAAGCCTTGTATAATAAATTAAACTCGGCAAGGAATATATATATATTTACTACGCTATATAATATAAAGTTAGCATAATATAACTAATATAATTATAAAAATTTGATTCATAATTCTTATTGCTTTATTTAAATTATAACTCGCATATATTAGTACATTTAATAATAATATATAATAATATATATCATAAATATTATATTATTATATTTTGTTTATCTTCATTATCATATTAAAATATACTTAAAAGATATGTATAATAATAAAATGCAGAAATAATATATTTCTGTAACAATAAATATTAATTTTGTGTACATAAGTTAATCACTATTACCAGCTCCTTAACTTCAATATTGAACATTCACTATATAAATATTATATTTGACATCAATAAAAACCATATGTGATTAGAATAATATATATTAATTTCTACAGATTACAAAAAAAATAAACTATAATAAGGATAATAGTATGTGATAATATAATAGTCCGTGACTAAATTATGACGTAAATTTATGTCGGAATTTACTAAATCTTGCGGATAATAATGAATATTAGGCATCCTCAAACGCTCAATTAATATCACCGATGTACAACTATATTTTATTCAATTATTATATTGACTCCCTCAATAATCCAGATATACTTTCTTGTTGAAAGCCATCCATAAAGCAATTTAGCTTTTTATTATAAATAGGATAAATTGTTGAATATATTGATTAATGAATCGAGATTGATGATTGGGTTTGCTGAAAGTTAAATAACTAACTAGCTAGTAAATATATATTAATAACACTATGTAACATTTAATTTATACTTTATTAATTATTATTATATTGAATATAATATAATTACCTATAATTAGTTTAAATAATATAACTATTAAACATTCAATATTACATAGTATATAAATAATGTATTATATATGATATTATTAATAATTTTATTATATATATAATATATAATAGTTAATTAATATTATAATATAAATTTAATATTTATAATATTATAATATCTAATATTATTTTTTTATAATATTACATTATAATTAATATATATTAATAATTAATATTAAATGATATTAAATTTATAATTAATTTATAAATAATATACTAACAAAAATTATATAATATATTTAATTATATATTATTATATATTAAATTAATATATCATAATTAAATAAATTATAGAATATATATAATATAACTTAAATAATTAATATTTATATATACATATGCATATTAATAATGAGTATAACATTAAAAAAAAATAAGATCTTTAAGATAATACCAGAAATATTTAAATGTTGAAAATGATATAGAGTAATTATAGTTAAATTAATATATATAATTAAATAATATTAATTTATAAATTATAATATTATAATTATATTAATTAATATATATATTAATAATTTAAAATCTATATTTAAATTATAATTGTCAATATAAGGTGTAATAAGTATATATATATAGAATATATAATATATATTTATAATCAATAAGATAATACAGTGTTTAAAATATAAATCTTGATATAATAATTACTAATATATATATATAATAATTATATTAATATAAGTAGTATAATAGTGAGAAATGTTAATTAGTGTATATTTAATCCCGTATCCTAGGGACATTAATATATACATATCCCATCGATATTAATTGCCATCATCCGAAGCCCCGGCATGCACGTAATTTATAATTTAATATGCAGAATAATTGATACATTAATAATTGAGTTTATATGTATTTCGTTTTTTCTAGTAGTTTGTAATTAATTTTTGCTAATAATGTATTTAAATAATTCTAAATATAAATTAATTTATTAGTCCATTACATTACTATAATATAAATACTGTTCATTTCCTGAATAAATTGATTTGATTTATATATTAGTTTATCAAATATTCTATATATAAAATATATATTATAAAAGAACAAAAATAATTTTTATAATATAATATTAAATAAAATAATGTGTCTTAATTACAAAAATGTTATATTTATTTACTGATAATATCTATAAATA
>JABUQX010019563.1:120000-125000 GCA_015478945.1 Trachelipus rathkii | reverse complement strand
TTCTCTCTTCCGTTAAATCTCTCACCCTCTCAATTAGTATTCTCCCATACACTTTCCCTACTACACTCAAAAGACAAATACCTCTATAATTACCACACTCCATCCTATCCCCTTTCCCTTTATACAGGGGAACCAAACAACCATCCTCCCAATCCTGTGGAACCTCTTCCTTCCTCCAACATAAATTATATAACCTGTACAGCCATTCCTCCACCCCTCTGCCTCCCATCTGTAACATTTCCATACTCACACCATCTAGACCTGTGGACTTTCCTTTTTTTCCTTTAGTTATCGCCCTAATAATTTCTTCCATTTGTATTTCCATATCTCCTTCCCGTCCCTCTTCACCCCCCAACCTCACCTCTTGAACCTCCTCATCTCTTCCACCCAATTCATTCAATAATCCTCTAAAATATTCCCCCCATCTTTTCCTCACTCCATCTTCCCCTCCTATCCATTCCCCATCCCCTCCCTTAACCCTCTCCCCTAACCCCTCCCTCTTCTTTCTTTTTATATTTACTTCTTTCCAGAATATTTTGCTTCCTGTTTCAAAATTTTCTGTCACTTTTCTACACCATTCATTATTTGCATTTCTCTTCGCCCTCTCCACCGCCCTCTTTGCTTCCACTCTAACCCCTCTATATTCCTCCCAGCTTTCCCTTCTCCTATTCCCCAACCATTTCACATAGACCTCTTTTTTCTTTTTCACCAAATCTTTCACCTCCTCATTCCACCATTCACTTCCTTTCCTTCTACTTGCTCCCACCTTTTTTACTCCGCATATCCTTCTGGCTTCTTCACAAATTGTCTCTTTAAATCTCTTCCACTCCTCCTCCACATCCCTAATTTCCGTCCCTCTCACGTCCCTCCACCTAACCTCCATAACCCTCCTAAACTCGCTCTTACACAACGTCTCATCTAATTTTTCCACCTTAATGACTTCTATTTTCTTCGTACTTTCTCTTTCTCTAACCGTTACCTCTCCCCCCTACCCTTAACCTAGCAACCACCAAATAGTGATCAGATAACCCCCTACCTGCCCCTCTGAATACATTTACATCCAGTAATCTGCCTCTATCCTATCTATTTATACACACATAATCCAGTAACGCCCTCCCCCCCGTTATCTCACTCTTCCATGTATACTTATGATTTTCACTTTTCTTGAACCACGTATTTCCAACTATCAATCTTCTATCAACACATAACTCTAACAAACTTTCTCCATTAACATTCCTTTCCCCTACCCCAAATGGACCTATAATTCTCCCCATCTCCTCTCTTCCCACTCCTGCATTCAAATCTCCTAATAAACAAATTTTATCATTAACCCCGAAACTTTCCCAACATTCATTCAATTCACTCCAAAATCTTTCTCTCTCCTCCTCCCTCGCTCCATTTACTGGTGCATACGCGCATATAAAAACCCACATTTCCCCCCCAAATTTCACTTTAACCCACATTATTCTCGAATTCACCTATTTGCACACTTTTACCTTATCCCACACCTCTTTCCTCATAACTATTCCTACCCCTTCCCTCGCCCTCACTCTCTCGTTCACCCCCGAAATCCTACCCTTAAATTTTCCAAAGACCATCTCCTTCTATCCTTTCAGCTTAGTTTCTGTCAACCCTAACACATCCAACCTTTTTTCTTCAAACATTAACCCCACTTCTTCCCTTTTCAGATCCTCATTTATCCCTCTCACATTCATACAACCCACTCTAATCTACTCTCTTTTGCCCATCCTATCTCTTTACTCTCCCTTACTCTCCTTAATCCTGACCCTCTTATTCACCACTCTACTTTCTTCTATTCCCACACTAAATTAGGCTGCACGTTTACTGGGATCCCACAACCTGAGGCACTTCCCAATGCCTCAAGCTCCAAACCCCGCTCAAACAAACACACCCTAAAAACCCTAAAATATACTAAAAATATAATAAATCTTTTTAACCTTAATTTGGAAATATTACGAATTTTATATACAATAGTTGAAGAAACTTCTCTTCTTCTCAAAGGTCGATATTGATTACGATGTATACGTTCCTTTGTAAGTCTCTTCCTACCTTAATGGTAGACACTCTTCTTAATCACAGAGGTCTCAAATTTTCTATTAATTTACCCTGTTGATTTTCTTCCTACACAAGTATCTAATTTCAAATGAAATATAATTTCCTAATAAGTTGCCCTGAAAACCTTGATTTGAATTTTCAAGTAGACAAAGTATGATACAGTAGGAAACCTCAGAAAGATTATATTATCCTGATGCTAAATTTCCCGCAACACTTTTGCTTATATTTTATTTATTGCTTTTATTCCTTTGCTAAATGTAACTGAAATCCTTGATCCTTGAATGTCTTCTTCAAAGTAAAACAAAAGAAACCTCAGTAAAAAAATCTAAGAGTCGCAAAAAAGTTACATAAAATAGTAATTATGCCACTTCACAGTTTATCCATTTATCAATATATTAATATATATTATAATATATTATATAATATATATTTATATATAATATATATATTTATATATATATATATTAAATATATATATATATATAGAATATAATATACATATATATATTATATATATATATATAATAAGATATTATATATATATATATATATATATATAAATATATTAATATATATTATATAATATATATAATATAATATATATATATATATATAATATATATATATATATATATAGACATTAATATACTATATATACTATATATATATATTATATATATAATATATATATAATATAATATTTATATATATACATATATATAATATATTAATTAAAATATATATATATATAATATATATATTATAGGAAGGACTTGGCTAAAAGTTGTGGCTTCATATATATAATATATATTAATTATATTATATAATATATATATATATATATATATATATATATATATACTATATATATAATATATATATATATATATATATATATAGGGGAAGGAACTTGCTAAGTTGGTGTGGCTTCTTTGAAAGCAAGGCCTTATATAAGTTAATGATGGCAATTTAAAAGTCCCAAACATATTTTTAAATGGAAGTTATTCCACATTTAAAAGTAATAAAGTTGCCCGAGAGTTTGAGATACTAAGGTTTTCTTTATATGAAGAATGGGAAAGTCAAAGCCATTTTCTCTTGAATTTGATACTCCCTTTGTCGAATTCTTTCTTGGGTTTGGAATTCTGACTAATCGAGATTTGGAGTAGTGGCAGCCTTTTCCTGAATTTTGACTCCCTTTTTTGAAAATGCTGCGTTTTCTTGAAGATTGAAGTTTGGGAGGAGGGAGTTCTGGAGGAGAGCATCTTAAAGTTTGAGTCTCTATTTTCATCTGAATAAATTTTTTTTCTGCTGCTATCTCTCAACGGAGATCAGGGCCTTTTATATACAATATTCGCGTCTAATTATGTAAAAATTTTGCTTTTTACGCAAATTTTGACATAAATGTTTCGAACATAAATGCTTCAAATTCGTGAATAGTTACAATTGATGGCGCTATAATTTATATATATATTATATATATATATAAAATATATTATAATATTATTATATATAATATTATATATATATATATATATATATATATATATATATATAGTATATAATATATATATATATATATAATATATATATTATATATATATATATATATATATATTATATATAGATAATATATATATATATATATATATATATATATAATATATATATAATTTATATATATATATATAATATATATATATATATATATATTATATATATTATTATAATAGGTTATAATATATAGTATATGAGTATATTCAGGTAGTATAAATTATATATATATACTATATATATATAAGTACCTATATATATATTATATATATTACACGTAATAGTTTGCATTTACCCGCAAGCAAAATAACTATTATATACTTATAATATATATATATATATTATATATATATATATATATATATAATATATATATATATATATATATATAATATATATATATATACCACTTAAAGTTGCATGACCCAGCAAACTAACTATATATATATATATAATATAGATATATTATATATATATATTATATATAATATATATATATATAAGATATATATATAATATATTATATATATATATATATTATATATATATATATATATATAATATATATATATAATATACTATATATATATATATATATATTATATATATATATATATAGTTTATATATTATATACATTTATTTTTTTTTATTTTCTACTATTTATATATATATATATATATATAATAAATTATATTATATATAATAATATATATATATATATATATATAGCCTATTATAAATATTGAATTTAATTAAACATAATTTCTTGAAATAATTTTCATATTCATATATTTTTTAAATTTCTAAAGATATCTTATTTAATTTATTATATAATTTTATTAATTAATCTTTTTTTTATTAAATTTAATTAAATATATTACCATAATTTTTTTAGATTATTTTAGTTTTAATTTTTATTTTTTTTATATTTAAAGTTTTTAATTTATTGAGATTTTATATTTAATTTTTTTTTTTTTTTTTTTTATTTTTATATAATTTTATTAATTAACCTTTATTTATAGTTAAATTTAATAAGATAAATTACAATAATTTTTTGAATTTATTTTAATTATCATTTTTGTTTTTAATTTTTTATTATTATTTTTATTCCTAAAGATTTTTTATTCATTTTTTTATTTTAATTTTTATATAATTTAGTAAAATAAGGGAATAGAAAGTAATATAACACAAAGCTGATATTTTCAAAGTTAAAATAAGCATATACAAATAAAGGAAATTATTATTATTATTATTATTATTATTATTTTTTTTATATTATTATTATTATTATCTATATATTATTTATTATTATTATCTCATTATCTATTATTATTATTCATTATGTAATTATTACTATTATATCTATATACAT
>JABUQX010019563.1:95000-97500 GCA_015478945.1 Trachelipus rathkii | reverse complement strand
TTTGTTGGGGGGGATTTTTTTTCTCTTAAAGCTTCTTCCTAATTAACTCTCCCTTAGACCTTCTTTATTATCATTCGGCTTTTAGATATCTCCTAAATCTTTTTTTTTATTTTATTTAATAATCTCAAATACCAGGCATCTATCCCCATTATTATTATTATTATTATTATTATTATTATTATTATTATTATTATTATTATTATTATTATTATTATTATTATTATTATTATTATTATTATTATTATTATTATTATTATTATTATTATTATTATTATTATTATTATCATTATCATTATCATTATCATTATTATTATTATTATTATTATTATTATTATTATTATTATTATTATTATTATTATTATTATTATTATTATTATTATTATTATTATTATTATTATTATTATTATTATTATTATTATTATTATTATTTATATATATTAGTTATATAGTATATATATTTTATATATATATATATATATATATATATATATATATATGTATATATTATAAATATTATTGTATATATATAATGTAAGATATATATAAAAACAGACATATATATATATAATGGTTTAAGTCAGTCTTTATTATTTTCTTTGACATTCGCGGGTCTTTATAATAATGCAGTATGCAGCAGGATAACCGAGATGATTAATACATCATCTCGTTTATATTATGATTATATTTAAATTATAATATTATAATCATGAGATGATTATCTCTTCCATGCAAGGATAAATATCTCTTGCATGGAAAGAGATAATCATCTCAGCTATTATGCTGCTTGTTAAAGGAAGCGTTTCATTAAATATTATTTCCCTTCATATAAAACTTGGATAAAACTTGAATAAAACCTTGTTTGGTTTCATGCTATTCTTTCAACCGGCAACGCTGACTCTATGAATTATCTTCGTGTTCAAATTTCAAAAAAGCTCAATCTATTTAATATTTTATTCCGTTCAATATTTCAATCGTTGAACCTTTAGATTATCAATAGTGATGTTTCTCAAAGGTTTGTCCAAATCTCCAGCTCTGTCACCCTCACCACATCTACTATTATGCGATGATTCTTATTTCAGTACTCCTTTCATCTTGAAAGATGACTCTGTCACCTCACCACATCTACTATTATGTGTATTATTCCTTATTTCAGCATTCCTTTCATCTTGAAAGATGACTTTGTCCACTCACCACATCTACTATTATGAGGATGATTCCTTATTTCAGTGTTTCTTTCATCTTGAAAGATGAAACTCTCAACTTCAAATAACTGATCCTTGGAGAACAGCATTGAAGCAATTAACCTCTGGTCATTTTCGTACTTCTTACCAAGGCAGAGAAAATACAATTCTTTCCATTGCCTCAAAAACATTCTTTTCTTTCATCTAACATTCTCAATATAATCGCCAACATATATAACATTTCTATCGAAAATACACAACTTAAGCCTTCCTTCTATTTTTATGATCGCTCTTGGAAATATCATATTGTTGCTAGCGCCAAACAGGTTTCTAAGGAGTTGGATGTTCTGAGTCGTCTTATGAATTTCTTTACATCATATTTAATTGCTATGTATGGGGACTATATTGGTTCAAATATGGGGTAAGCATCACATTTCTGGGGTAAGTCTACTCACATACTAATTCTTAAAAAGATACGTTCTAGACTCTAGACTTTACCCTCTATACTCTAAAGCTTTTTTTTCGTCTTATCAATTTTCCAATTCCCACTGACTCTGTCAACTCCCTCTCAGCTAATTAAGCTGTTGCATTAATCTCCTTATACTTTATTACAGCTAACTTCTACACTTTCCAGCCACATAAATTCTCATTTCCCCTAAGTCTCATCCTTACTTTGTTCAACTCTTTCACCTTAGACTTACTCGCTATCCTCATTCTTACATATACTTTTATAACAAAATCTGGAACATTCTTCCTTTTTACTGTAGACTGTAACACTTTCAAGACGCCTTCTGATTATTACATTCCTTCAATTCTGGTGAATTGAGTTTGAACTCTATTATATATATAGTTTATTACCATAAAATGCGATAATATATATATTTATATTATATATATATATATATATAATATAATATATATTATATTATAATAATATATAATATAATATATATATATTATATATATATATATATATATAATATATATATATATTATTATTATAATTATTATATATATATATTAATAAAATTTTTATATATATATATATATTATATATATATATATATATATATATATATATATATATATATATATATATATATATATATAATATCTTTATATATATATATATAATATTATATAATATATATATTATATAATATATATATATATATATATAAAATTTGGGGGAATATCACTGAATAAAATTTGGGAACTGATTTTTTATTATTATTATTATTATTATTATTATTATTATTATTATTATTATTATTATTATTATTATTATTATTATTATTATTATTATTATTATTATTATT
>JABUQX010019563.1:62500-77500 GCA_015478945.1 Trachelipus rathkii | reverse complement strand
TAACACCTGCCACAGAGCTTCTCTATTAATCCTGTTATATGCCTGTTGCAAGTCCATAAAATCTAAATGCAATTTGTTCTTCTTCTTCTCTCTCATTTTTTCGATCAATTGTTTCAATGTAAAGAATTGATACACAGTCCCTCAGACACTCGACTCACTTTTTCACTCAATACCAGCATATAGCTTCCCTACAACATTCAATAAACTAATTCCCTTATAGTTCCAACGGCTCCCCTTATTCCCTTGCTCTTATATTAGGGTACTATTACTGCTCTCTTCCAATCCTTCGGAAATATACCCTCCATAAAAGCTTTGCTACGCAACTTCCATATTAAATCAATAACAATCTCGCTTCCATTCTTCATCATTTCAGCAATAATTCCATTTATAGACTCTACCTGTGGATTTACCATTTTTCAACTATCTCATTCTTCCTATTACCTCTCCCTACTAATTATTATTTCCTACCAAAAATACCTATTTTTCTTTACACTACCAAACTTACACACGTTAACTGTCACCTCTTCATTATTGCTAATGTTATGCAGATTCTCGAAGCGTTACCTCCACACTCTCCTCACATCCATTTCATCTGTCACGAAAGTACCATCCCTTCCAGATCTTCCTATTCCCTTGTAAGTCCCCATTCATCCACCTTCCAAACTGTTCATTTGCCTCTTTTTTTCCTCCTACTTTTGCACTTTTAGTCTTACTTTTTTTCCTCTTTATATATTTCCATAATCTTTCATTTGAGACCTCATCATTGACTTTTAGCACATTCAGCCACTCCTCTTTTTAATTTCAACCGTTTGTATCACCTCTTCATTTCACCACTCACTATTTACATTCTTACTTCCTACTTTAGCACTTCCATATACTGCTCATGCACTACTAACATATGTTTCCTTCATTTGCACTCAAATTTTTTGTTTCATCTTGTTCACATTCAACTGATTTATTTCCAAATGCACTCACATACTTTTCCTTATAACCTTGTTCACTTAACTTTTCACTCATAATTCTTCACACTTCCTTCCTTATCTCTTCCCTGCCTACACTAGCTCAATCTTACATAAAACAACATGATGATCTGATATTTACATCCCCAACCTCATAACATATTTCAACAACTCATTTTTCACCAACACAAAATCAATCATACTCGTCGCTTCGATACCATTTCTACCTACCTCAACTCTCATATACTTATAAATACTCTTTTATTCGAAGAATGTATTACTTACACATATAACTCTCTCCTCATTGAAGTATATCACCTTCCTACAATTCTCATTTTTCCCCGCAACCCCAATGTATACTATCCATTTTTCGGTCTCCTATTTAACCACTTAAGTCACTCAACTCAATCAATCTGAAGCCGCTACTCACTCCATTCAAAACATCATTTAGATTATCCCAGAAAGTTACACTCTCCTCAGCATCACCCTCAGATGAACAATATGCTACAACCACACATACCTTGACCTTCACAAACAAAATCCACTAAAGCTTTGTGCCACAGGTCCCTCATCAGAATCGCAATTTCTTCTCTCATCCTTTCATTCCTCTCCACTACAGCACACACACACACACACACACACACACACACACACAAACACACAGACACACATTTCACCCCACACAACTCGTCTTCACTACTCTTTAATTTCTTCAGTTCAAGGAAGCAACAATATTTACCTTTTAAAATACATCATCATCTCTCTTCTCTTCTCCTCAACATTTATTCCTCAAACATTATATGTACCCAAACGATTCATACATTTTCCCCGGATGATAGATACAAGGTCGCTTACGGCAGTCACAACCAGGTCCGAGGCATGCATGAGCATTTCTAATTATTTAAATAAATGGGAGCAATTCCCCACCCCAACTATCACTCTCCAATTAGTCGCCTCCTACAGCATGCAGAATATAAGTTTTAGGAGTTCTTTTTCCCCCTACATAAGGAATATATGAAAAAGGTGTTTTCTGTAGTAGTAGTAGTAGTAGTAGTAGTAGTAGTAGTTTTTTATGGTCTGTATGTGATACGGAAAATCTGCTCCTGTGTAAAGAGTAGTATGGATATGAGGCCAAAAAGGGGCGAGCTATTGAACACTGGAGCTTCGTGGGACGTACCCTACACCCCAAATTCCCAATGCCCTACTTCAATATCTTTGCGGGAAGTAAAGAGAGGATAAAGAAATATATACTATTATATATATATATATATATAATATATTATTATTATTAATAATATATATATAATATATATATATAATATATATATATATATATATATATATATATAGTATATATACTAAACACCCCTATCACCAACAACCACTACTACTACACTATGTTAAAAATGTAGCAAGATAAAAAGATACCTTCCTCTTATCAATAATTATAATAAAAAAAAATTAACTAACCAATCCAACTCTGATTTCGATGAAAATTGGTGAATTAGGGTCCAATTGCTATGCGGGTCCGTGCCTCGAAAGTGGATCAAAGAATTGAGGAATGCAAGAGTATTTACAACTAGTTGAATTGATTGATCGGAGTAATGAATGAATGAGGAAATTAGAGGGAGTTGTGAGGCCATAGACGCAATGAGGATGGTAAATATAACTACTCATACCATATATAATAGATAATAATATTAATATATAGATTATCATAATACAATACTATATACACACCAGAAGTTCACACCAATACCCATCATAAAAAACAATCCTAATAATACAATATTTATATATCTATCACTATATATAACAAATCACCTAATACATATCTCTAACATAACAATTATAATATTTATGAATCTGAAAACGGTCATTGACACACACATCCATAATAATATAAAACAGAAATAATTATATTAAATGATATAAATCTTATACAAACACATCTATATTATAAGATATCTATACTTTATGGTGCAAATTGAATTCGACTTAAACTTTTATTTTATTCAATCAAATTATTTGACCGCAAAACAAACCCTATACAACTAAAAAACATCACTACTACTATACCTCACCAATCAACTACCCTCATACAACTCAAACTAAATAACACCCTCACTCCCCACCCAAATATTATATTATACCAACCAACACCTATATATATAAACCAATACAACATAACTCTATACCCCCCTATACACCCCACCTACTCACACACACCTCACCAACACAAAAATACTCAAACCCCTACCCATAATACAACCTAACATACAAAACTAAATTAAAACAAACCCCTACCCATACCCCCCCAAAAAAGTATCACAAATACACATAATCATACCACTACACTAATACCCTACCCTCACCCCAATAACCTACTATAGTTATTTTAATTATATTATTATTATTATTCACAATTTAACATCAACCTATCATAATAATTCACTTTAATAATACAACACTTAATTGAATGAAATGATTAAATACTCTACAGTATTTTACATATCTATCTATTAATTAAATTATTATTATTACTCATCTATTATCATATAGAATATATCATTATAAGATTAATATATACTAATATCACACCCCCCCTCATCCATTATCCATTAATTATTTTTATATTAATACACTGTGGTCACAGCATAGAAGAAGTTAACCACAAAATTCATTCACTCCTATCATATTCCTTAATATAAAAATTAAATAATCTCTTTAATATATTAAAAAATAATAATTCATTATTATTATTATTATTATTATTATTTCTATCAAAAAAATACACATAATTACCTTCAAAATTAGTATAAACCATAGTAGTAGCTCAGTACGCTAAAACAGCAAAACAACAATTAGTAAACAGTCCAAAGTAAGCAAAAGCAAAAAGTAATAATGTAGTATAAAAATAAAACTCGTATATCTTTGTTAACTGACAATCATCCTATAAAGCAAAGATAAAAACCTGATCTCCAAGTTAAAATGCCCAAATATTTCCCAAAAAATAAAATAGAGAAACACACTTACTTTCCCCGTCTAAAGTTTTTCATATATATAATACCCCCCACTCATTCTTCGGTATCATTTAAAATTCTTCAATTCCTACATAAACATCTTTTACTGTAACAAGACAGCTCATACACAATATTAATTAATTAAAAACATTAAAAAATATTTCATTTCTTTCTTTTTTAAATTGTCTTTATGATTTTTGACTGTTTTTGTTTTCTTTTTTTTTTTTTGTTTTTTTTAATTAAAATAAATTTGAATAAAATAATTTTAATATTTCTCCGTTAAAATATTTATATTAAAAAAAGTTATTGAATTTAAAAGTAATTAAAATTTAGAACCACCAAATTGCTCCAATGATATCTAAAAAACTAACACAAGGATTTTTCTTAAACCATTTTTCTTTCTCAAATAATTTACATTCAAAATATTTTGCCACCATTTAAAAAACAACAATCTCAAAAAAAATTTTTGTCGATAAATTAATCCAACAAATAATATGACAGCGATTTAAGCACCTCGTTTTCTCTACCTTTACCATTAAGACTCGCCATTCTCAAAATTTTTATAGGCCCCAATAACATCAAACCCAAAATATTTGACCTAAGTCCTCATATACACATCGAGAGATTAGCAAGCTAAAAAATTTAACAGAACACCACAAAAAACTATTTTCTCGAAAACTTCTCTAAAAAACTCTTCACAACCCTAAGAATTATAAAAAAAAATTGGAAATGAAATGTTCCTCACACAAAAAAATTTATGTACTTAAAATTTTCCATATATATACATGACCTAAAATTAATATATCTTATTCATATAGACTCTTTACAATTAACGAAAGCACGATAAAAAATAATATAAAAAGGTCTGTCGAAAAAATAATAAGCACATAAGAAACACACAGCAAGATATTAAAAAAACACAAGACAACAATTAACAAAAACACCTACAAACTCTCCTTATTCACATCACATTAATAGATTTAAACACCTATATACCTTTAATCATAAATAGACAACCCCTTCAAAACTAGTAATAAACTAGTAGAAAACAACCCACGTAACTACTAAGAAAAAAAAACACACCAAAAAAATAGAATACGTATCTAAAATTTTTGTAAACAATACACACACATAAAAACTCTGAACAAAACTACACAATGACTACAAAAACCCCCCCCAAAACCAATATCCTCCACTTACAAATCAACTATCAACTATTCAGATGAGATACAGCGATTCTTTACCGCCGCCCTCACCATATCACCCCATCCCCTCTCACCAGATCATACAATGAATTAAATTAACAAAAAACACCCCTGACCATACCATTAAAGAAAAAACTTAAAATAATAAAAAATATAATAAATAAAATTAAATTAGATAACAAAAATTTATCCAACACAATTTTATTTCAAAAAATTATACAAAATGCATTCCCATGTTCTTTGTACATTTATACACAATCAACTCACACCCCTAATCAAAAGTATTCAAGCCACCCTTCAAACCTTTTCCACACTACAAACCGTCTCCAAAGAAACACTTACATCTCTCAAATGTCATAAATTATTTCAAGGTCACAAAACGCCCATCTCAGTCCACAGCCCTCTCCCGATAACCGAAGAATAAACCTGTAGATTGAATTAATTAATACACAACTTTTCTCCCTTAAAAATATCCACCATGTCATTGAATCTTCGAAAAAAAATTCACTTTCAATCTGGGTTCACTCTATATTCTCTTTATTTATTTATCATCCATTTTTGCACTTTAATAATGCTTTTAATTATTCATTTTGATTATCCTACTATTAAATAAATAATCATAAATTATCATCAAATAAAATTATTATATTCTAAATATATCATTAAATATAAAATTCGAACTTGATTTACACCAATCACCCATATTATTATTATTAATAAAAATATAAATTAATATAATTCCTTATTATTACAACAATAAATAAACTCTTTCTAATTACTATTCATCCCTATACTATTATTATCATTAATATAATTAATTATTATATATTATTAATTATAAATTATAAACTATAAATAACATCTCCATCTATTATATATTATATTACTCACTGATAAATAATATAATATCCTAATAAATAATACAAAATACAAACTACAAATTCATTATTCATTACATAAAAATTAATTTTTTAAAAAGTAAATTTAGCTCTTAAACAAGCATTACTACTATCATAATATATTAAAGATAAAAATATAAATATAATGCAAGGGAGTGTTAAATAAAACGCAAACAAAAAATAAATATATAATAATTTAACATTAAAAATAACAACTGGTCTTATCTTTAAAAAGACAATTTAAAAAAAAAAGAAATTATAATTAATTTAGATATATAAAACAAATAATTAAACTTACATATAGTTATACAAACACACCAAAATAAAATTCCTCACAGGCCATCCGGAAATATCGACTACGATACCCACGTCCATGATACCAAAGATAATCACAGGATACTCCAATACCAGATCACCGAACATAACTCACATAACCGAACTTTGGAAACTAAACAAACCTAAAAAGCCCACCATATTAGAACATGCTTATTCAAACCGCGTACAATACCCGAAATTCTGCACCAAATAACACCAAAAAAACATACCAGTAGCTTCGAGCTCCACCTTTACAAGAAATGAAAATCCGAAAACGACTTCTGAATCCGAACTATAGCATGAATATATTTCAACCAAAAATATTCGATCGACAAGCACTCCAAAAGCTGAATAAATAACCCGTAAGTTAAAAAAACTATCAGCACATTATTCGGATCATATCCTGAAGACTCTGCTAACGATAATAATAACTGATTCTCGCCAGAATCCCTTAGGAGTTCGTAATAACTGAAGGTCCATATTCTGGGTTCCAATTCCTTGATCTGAATTCGATTCCGTCACTCCGGAAACCGAATCTATAAGGCTTTTCCTCATTCCGATTTTTCCTATCAATCTGTAAAAAAAACCGAAAACGGGCGAATCCGCAAATCCATTTCAATTCCTTTGATTCCGGAATCTAATCGTATACAGGACTTCCAGTTTCGTGGTTCGGAAAACCATTTCGTGATTCGCAGGGTCTCAATTCTTGATTCCGGATCCTATGTCCGGGACTCCGGAAAACCGATTATTGATCCGTAGAGGGTAATTTTGTGTATTCAGGGGTCAGTTTCCGTGATACCGGATCTAAATTTCTTCATTCCGGAAACCGAATCAGTGATTCCAGAATCCAATTCCGTGATTCCGGATTTCGGATCCGATTCCGGAAACTGAATCCGTGATTCCAAAGGTCAATTCCGAGATCCCGGAAACCCAATCCTTGATTCCAGAGGTCAATTCCGTGAGACCGGATCCAATTCCGTGATTGTAGGGTCCAATCCGTGATTCCAGGATCCAATTTCATGATTCCGGAAACCGAATTCGTGATTCCAGGGTTCAATTCTGGGATTCCGGAAACAGATTCCGATTCCGATTTCACAGTTCTGATTTTAAATTTTAGTATTGCTTTTTTAGAAGCGAGATTCATGAAATGCTTTTTAGTGCATGTCGTAATATTATGTATGAATCATTGCTCATACAAATTGTTTCTTTTTTTATAATATATTTAATTTATTTGGATTTAATTATCCAAAAGTTTTAGTTCTTTCAACAAATATTTTATATATATTTTTATGAAATATCTAAATATGGATTCAATTTTGTTTTTTAAATAATTTTATAGTATATTTTATATAATATATTAAACTTATTTGGATCTAATTACCACAAGTTTTAGTTCTTTCAACAAATTTTTTAGTTTTTAAATATTTATATAAAATGCATTTATTATTTAAATATTCTAAAATATATGAAATTTAAAAATTACAGCTTATTGGGTATTCGGCAGTGGCTATTGGTTGTGGATAATTTGGATTTTTTTTTAAAATATTTTTTTAGAATAATTAGATGCTAATAAATTAGATAGAATTTTTTATTGAAAATTTAAATATGAAAAAAAAAATGAAAAAAAACATAGTATTTTTTTTTAAAGTGGTAAGTGTATATATAATTAGAAATAAAATCAAAGGAGTTTTTTTTTCTGAAAAAATAATTTAAATTCTTTGAAACGCAAAAACTTCTTTTTCCAGATCTGAAGCGTCAGGATACTTCTTTGGAGTTGGGAAGGAAAGAAATATCAAAGAATATTTACCACGGTATTTTGTTTGGACGTAACTCTTTTGTTACTATTGTTACTTTTTATATGCTTTTTAATTTTTATTTTGTTTATTAAAAAAAAGTGCTTTTTTATCACATTTGCGCTTCAATATGCACCTTTTTTGAAATTTTAAATTTTAATTATTTTTAAAATGCTAAAAAGATATTCATTTTAATTAATTTAAATTTTTTTTAAATATAATTAAAATTATTCAAATAATTTTTATAAAGTAATTAATATATATTATAATTAATTACTATTTCTAGCTTTTATCATCAAGATATTTTAATTTTATAAATAAATAATTTTATAAATATTTTTGTAAACGAAGAACCAATAAATAAAAAATAAAAAAAATTAAAATAAAAGTTAATTAAAATAAAAAATTATAAAAAAGCCAATAGAAAAACACATTTAATAATTAATAAAATGATATAAAATATTTTTAATTATATTTTTATATAAGATAATTTTTTATTTTAAAATATTAAAAAATAAAAATCAATAAAATCCAAATTACAAAAAATAGTTACAAAAAAACAAACTTTAATATTAATAAAACGAGCAAAAAAGCAGCATGTGAAAACAAAAAGAATATTGTAGAAAACAAAAAAAATAATGAATATACAATTAAAATATAATAAAATAATGAATATAAAAAATATCAATTTTTAAAATATTAATATAAAAAATAAAATTTTAATATAATAAAGAAAGAAAAATATTATAAATTGCATTAAATTATAGAAAATTTTCTAAAATATATATATATATATATATATAATATATTATATATAATATATATATATATATATATATATATATAATATATATATATATATTAATATATATATATATTATATATATAGTATATATATATTATAATATATATATATATATAATATATATATATATATATATATATATATGTATATAATAATATACTATGAATATATATATATAAAACAACACTAACCAACTAATACCTCTAAACCACCCCAAAACCCCAAAACTAACTATACAACCTAACTATAATAACTACACCCACCCACTATCTCAATAAAATATCTACTATACTATACGACCTACCCACTATAAAGTAATACGTCCAACACAACCTAACACATAACCTATAAAAGTATTCCACTACCTACTACTACCTACTACCACATTGCCTATTAATATAAAATAACCACAACTATAATCCCAAGCTCATATACTACACTAACACCCCCAACCTATAAAACGATAAAAATATAAGAAGAAGTTCATTATAACACAAGAAGAGGGCGAAAAAAAAAAAAACACAATACAAACACACCACTAAAAATACATACACCACCTAACATAACCATAATCAACACCCGCTAACACACCCAAAATAATAAAATCACTAAATATTCCCCTACACACCAAACCGATATCAACTTACCTACGATCACAATACACCAATAACCATATCGACACTATCTCCCAACCAAATATACACATATACACCAACTATACACCAACAAATATAAAAGCAAAAACTACACAAACTACACTAACACAACACAACCTCACACTACATCAAATATATAACAACAAGTTATGCAAAGGAGATACCTCAAACATTAAATATATACAATCCATAACTACAATATAACATACCCCAACCACTTCCAAAATCAAAAAGCCTAACACTATACCACAATATACACATATAATACAATAAATAATCAAAACAACCCACAAAGCGAACCTAACAACCATACACTAAACTAATTAAACTACAGTATATATTTGCCATAGTTACTGAACAGCCAATTGAATACTCTACTGTACCCTAACCTATATAATATAACCCATACACCTACAAAACATAACGATATACTATAATAAATATCAAAATATAATATAAAATAAACAAACCCTCATTAGAATGGTGTTTATATACTACTCACCCTCACCCTCACCCTCACCCTACCCCAGTCTCCCCAGCCTCCTCAACCTCCCTCACCTCACGCTTACATAATCACTACTTACCCTACATACCTACAACCACTAACAATACTAACTCACCTAATACCTCACACCACACTCTCACTACTAAAATAAACACCACTCCACTACCACCCATACAATAAAACTCACGATAACCCATATAATATAAAAAATAACCACCAAAACCCAACTACCCTAATATTAATAATATACAAAATAAATAATAACCCCCAAATAACCCCAAACAAAACTACTCACCCAACCTACCAAAATTACTAAACCCCTACACATATATATATTATATAGATATAATACCTCATCACACATACTAATACCCCATACAATATACAAAAATCTATACTAATAAATAAAATATAAAATAATATATAATATAAACATCAAATATTATACATACCTGTGTGCTTGTCTCATCCTTTAAATCCTCACAATTCTACTTGTTACCGAAATATTAAATAGAACCTATTCTTGAACACATCACAACGGACAATATTGTCCAAACCAACAAACCTATTATCGACTCGAAAAATAAGATTTTAAAAAAAATACTCATTATTTGCTCAAGAGCAAACTCGCCACACAATTAAGATAAATATAAAATAGAAAACACCACTAAAACAAAAGGGTATTTTTAATACACACCCAACAAAGAAAATTATAAACTAAACTATCAATAAAATTCGTCAACATTAACAAAAGCGAAGTGCATTATTAATGCTCAATCTCATCCTCAATCTATAATTAATATTCCAAATATTTTTCCTTATTACTTATTATTATTTCATTAACCACCACCCATTAATTATTATCTCAATTTATTATTCAACTCTCCTCTCCTCGAATCACAATCATCTATTAAATATTATTATATATGTATAAAAATATACATTATTATATATATACACACTAATTATATTATTATATTATTATTATACCATATTAAATTATATTAAATAACATTAGTAATTATATTATATAATAATAAATAAATATAATTATGAATCTATTATCTAATTATTCTATACCTCATTATCCTATAATCTAAAAATACGAAAACCTTCAAATTAAACCATCATACAAAACCAAGACACACAGGAATCCTAATCAACCCAAATAACATCAAAACTCGATATTCGCTAAAATAAAAAAAAATCAACCTTCAAATAACCAAAAAATAGTATAGAACCTAAATAACCCATCATTCCAACACCGAATCATGATCAATCATAATCAATCCACATAAAAATCAATCTAATCAATCAATCATCAGAAAACTAAACGAAAAACCCCCATCCCTACCATCTTTTACTAATCAACCAAACCCCGCATACAAAAAAAGATCAAATACAATACAACCCAATCATCGCAAAATAGCAAATATAGATCTTTTCTTTCGAGCAGACAAGGACACAAACAAAAACAGATATAGAAAGAGAGAGAAGAAGGAGAAGAGACAGCGACCAGGGAGCTCAGTAAACAGCTAGCGATCTGCCATCCTATGAGAGACAAAAAGAAAACGAAACCAGACAAAACCGAAAGAGAACTAGAGAGCAAAACGAGAGAACGAAAAACTACCCCGCCTAAAGAAAGAGATAAGAGACTCGACGGAAGAATAAACCACGGAAAGAAGAGAAGAGAGAGAGAGAGAAGAGAAGAGACGAAAAAGGAGAGACGAGGAAGAGGAAAGAAAATTGATTACGAAATTCTAAAGAAATGAAGGAAGAATTAGGACATTCTCGAGCCATAAGAAATTTACGGGAGAGAAAGTTTCAATAAACTCAGATAAATCAGTATTTTTGTTGACTTAAGATTGAAATAGGATTCGCTTCCATACGCAACAAGAGACTTAAGCGCCAAGTCTAATAACCTCAAGATCTCTACACACCGTACCCCAATCATAACCTTAAAGCAATTACATCCATAACCTATTTAATATACTGTATATGACCCCCAAATAACATATAGCCAACTCCTCAATCCAAATATCTTGAACTCAATAACCATAATATAACAATAATCCTCATATATATCTCCAGACTAATATAACTCATACTACACCTAATACTTTAATATTATATTATATTAATATCAACCATAACCATCATATACCATCACGGATAATTAATAAAAAAAATACATCACTATATTATTTATATTAAATATGTATACATATATTATATTATATTATATATATTATACTTATATTATATATATATTATATATATCATGTAATCTATATTATAATAAATATATATTAATCTAGATTCGTGAAAATAACTACTTTATATATATCATCCTCTTCAATCGTCCATATATTCATACATAATTTAAAGAAACTATGAACTGTCTTGAACTATTTATTAGTAAAAAATAAATACTTTAACTTCTACGCTTTCTTCAAGTGTAGAGGATTAGAAGATTAAATCAAATAATTATCAACATTCACTTCATGATTTATTATTCATTACCTTAAAAATTTCTTCATCATTATTATTATTATTATTATGACATTCATTCATTACTTATTATTATCTCCTTATATATATATTATTAATAATAAATCAAAATTCATTATTATTTATAAATCATTATTCATAATCATTCCTAATACTTAAATTATTATTCAATATTATTATGGTTATTAGTATCATCATAAATAAAAAATCATCGAAAACATTATTAATATGGCATGAGCGATGCTCCACCACGTTTTTTAAAATGATTCCTAGCAAAAAAAAAAAAAAAAACATAAAATACCCTTCACTTTCGTTTATTAAACAATACAAAACAAAATAAATAAATTACAAAACAAACAAAAAATATTACATATCTTTGTCTGTCTAAAAATGAGTAAAAATGGTGTCCTCTACATATGTGATTTGTCCGCGCTATTTCTCGAAATTTGCTTACCACTCTTTGACAAATTGTAAACAAGATCGCACCGCTTTTTTTTTGTAAATACGGAAAATTCACAAATTTAATAGTGTATAAATGTAAATAATAATATTTTAGTTCCCTAATAACACCAAATAAAAAAAACAACCTCCTCTGCAATTTACATGAATAGATCCTAGCCAACATTTATGTAGTTTGCTTGAAAAACACACATATTAATCCAAAAACACACAAACAATCAGTCTGACACATCATTCTGGATTCCAATTATCCCTCACGATAACGTTTTCGATTAGCATCAAAAATCATAGGTGAAATAACCTCCACCAATCTCCCGCTTAAGCAACACACACGCATAATGAACAGTTAGAGACACAAGTCCAATTGTAGTAATGAGAGATGTATTTATTAGACGTAACATCCCATAAACTTTTAATAACTTCAAGATCGAACTCGTCTTATAGTCATGTAAAGGCCTTAAATCGAAAACCTAAAGAAAACCATTATAACCCTTTATAAATAAAGGATCTCACATGACTGGATACTATCAAAAATAAATATATCAGCTAATTCATCCAAAAGAAATGTCCATCATTACCCTCCAACTATTGTCCCGCGATACCTAAACAAAAAAAATATACACACTACTGTTAATCTCTAAGCCTAAACATTCTTTCGTGGAACAGTGCATCAGACAGAAAGTACAGCTAACACACCTTCACTTCACGAAACCAAAACTATATATTCAAATTAACCCAGCACTGAAATGTGCAAACGAGACACACAGACTAATACGACGTCAGTTCCACAAAAAATAGTTAATAAGAAATACATGTTTTATTTCCAGGTATTGATTCTTTTAGGCCATGCTTCTTGACAAAATTGATTTTGCGATCTTGCTATCCCACTCCGCATAGGAAACAAACAAAGAATTAGTATATCCTTGTTGAACCTAACAAATGTATTTAATTAATAAAATACCGCAATTATTCCAAGAAAACTTTTAAGCCTTCGTATTTTAATAACAAAAACTTTTGAGATTTATATGAATGGTTCATATGGGCTCCATATTCAATAAGACTCGAAGGTTTCACATTTCCATTATGAAGAAACTGCTTTTAAACTGAGTTTAGAAGAATCTATAACAATCTCCATTCCTTAGGATCATGACAGTCTCCTAATTCTCTCATTAATGAATCGACATCAGTACAATACGCTAAATTGCCGACTACCGAGAAAAAGCGTCGGAATTCTTCTTTCGCGCGCCGATAAGATGAAATTTGTATTCCCATCTCAAGGAGATTCCCACCCTTAATCTAGATTCCAATATTCTGCCGTTCTTTGAAATTGATAGATCGCGAACTTATTCATTGAGTTCATGTTGATTGCTTCTATGAGGTTCTGTGACATTCATCATATCAAGGTCTTCAAAGTCGTCATTTTTCGAACTAATTTCAAATCTTCTTCGCGGAGTTCTTACTGACAGAGATCACATTTTCAGGGTGCATGATAGAAGTCTTCCGCCTTTGAGAACAGGCCTAATAGCCGGAAGGTAGGTATGGAATGGTCTTCTTTGTCTTGATTGTTATTCCAGCAATTTTTTGTAATGCAAAAATAACAGTCCATGCGTGATCCTTTGGTTCTCCTCCTACCATAAATTGCGCACAAATGAGTATATTCTGACTGTCCTTGTAAGCCTAACCACTAAGTAATGTTACACAAGGCGCACAGCAAATATGGGGGGGCTAAGATTTACTCTTGATCACCAAGCTTAATTCCAAATAAATTTATATGTTTTTTTATTAAAGGATTAATATTCCTCATTTGGGACTTAACTTATCTCACCACAAATTAAAAAACTTGTTTTGATCTTGTTTCATAAATGGGTCG
>JABUQX010019563.1:17500-52500 GCA_015478945.1 Trachelipus rathkii | reverse complement strand
TGGAATTATTTTTTTTACAAAATATTTTTGAAAAATATAAAAAAATCAAATAATAATGAAATAACAATCTAAATATATAAAAATACTATAGATATAGAATGAAGATATGTTGCTTCACATTTATTCGTTTTTCAGTCGTAGGCTGAGCATTGCCTGGCTACTTAATTTAAATGATAAAAATATCGTCAATTGCTTAGAGAAAATTATGGCTCGTTGTTATATTTCCGAAGAAAAAAAAAAATAAAAAAATAAAATAAAAATAAGAAATTAAAAACCCCTCCTTAGAATTTTCCGCTGATTCCAAATCTGCAATTTGTTTTACTGTAGGTGCTACCGTTCAAAAGTTACATGATGTCAGCTTTAGACACTCTGACCATAGTTATATATTAAATAAAAAAATGTATTTCATGCGAGCAATTTCATGGGTGCAACTTAAAAAAAAAAACAATTTTTTATTCAAATATTTATTAAAAAGCACCTTAAAAACTAGTAACCTTTTAGGCCTGGCAGCGTCCATTCTGAGCAGGGTTCTTTTTTCCTGCAACAGACGAAGGGATCTGTTTCAGTAATGTTGCTTGTATGATTGCAATAAATTAATTAACTTTTATCTTATATCGTTTTTTATATTATATACATTTATATATTTAATAAATAATTAACTTTACATAAAAAAAATGTATTTTATTCTAATATTTATTAATAACAATTTAAATATTAGTATTTTATTACTTAAAAAAAAATCTTATGCCTGGCAAGGTATTAGTTTCAGTAATGTTGCGAAATTGCAATTATTATTATTTATTGATAGTTTCTTAATATATTTTCTTAAATAATTAATTTTTACCTTATATCGTTTTTTAATATATATATTTAATAAATAATTAACTTTTACCTTATATAGTACGTTTTGCATCTTCGTTTGCATATTGAATTTTTATTTCATCGATGAAATCGACGAATCTGTTTTGTTTATTATTTTTTTTCCAAATATACGTAGAAAGGTAAGAATGAAATAGTTCATCTTTCATTCCAGTTTTTGGCAGTTTTCTTTTTATCTACAAAAAAATTACTAACTATATATATATATATATATATATATATATATATATAATATATATTATATATATATATATATATATATATATATATAATATAAGAAATATTATAAATATATTATATATATATATATATATATATAATATATATATATGATATCGCCAGCCTCTAGAAGAGCCACCATCCATATCTCAAAACACAATAGCTACAGGGAAAGGAAATACATTTTTGGAATCTGGTAAGATTTTATTGTGGAAAAATTTAAAAAAAAAAAAAAAAAAAAAAAAAAAAAAATCATATCTAAAAAACTACAATAACTACAGGGAAAAAGGAATACATTTTTGGAATCCTTGTGAAATTTTAGTTAGGAAAATGTAAAAAAAAAAATAATAATAAAAAAAAATCAAAATTGGCTATTTTTTGGGGGGGAGCTCGAGCCGGCGGGGACAGAATTATTACCAATACTATTTATATTAATAATATAATATATATTATATTTATATATATATATATATTATATATATATATATAGATATATATATATATATATAATATATTATTTGTAAAAGGTATTGACACGGCAATGTAGGGGGCTCGAGGCGCGACGGGAACACAGGGGGGGACGTTTTCCATACCCCGTAGGAGGGGCGGAGGAACCCCCGCGACACCCAAATACAAAAGGGGGGGGTTCCGAGGACCCTCCCCGGAGGGGGGAAGTAGTCCTATACCCCGTTAGTTTCCCCGGGAGGGCCGAGAGACCCCGACTCCTGCCATCGGTGCGGTATTACCCTTGGGTATTGCTTTAGTTAAAAAAAAAACAAAAAAAACTTATACTTAGGAAAGTTCTTTATTGTTTAACGGAGTATCGTATAAAAGGGTTTACTAAATAGGCTTTCTGACTCAAATATATATATACTATATATATATATATATATATATAATATATATATAAATATATATACTATATATATATATATATATATAATATATTATATATATATATATATATATATATATATTATATATATATATATTATATATATATAATATATATATATATATTATATATATATATATATATATATATATATATATATATATATATATATATATATATATATATATTATATATATAATATATATATATTTTATAATATATATTATAATATACCATATATAATTATTATATATTATATATATATATATACCTATATATATATATATATATATATAATATATATATATATTATATATATATTATAATATATATAGTATATATACAATTCATGCTTATTACATTATTAATGACAATAAGTCCTTTAACAGCACACTACGTGTGAACTACTACTTGATTAGTAAAGTAATTGTAATATCTCTCAAAAAACGAAACTTTATTCGTACACTTTGTTTCTACTCCTCCAAAAACGAGTACTATATACCTTTTTTTTTTTTTTTTTTAAATATCAAATTTTTTAAAAGCGTTTTTTTATTTTTTATTTGGTTTTATTTCAGCCATAAAATGTCTCCTGTGTTAAAATTTTTTTATTATTTCGATGTACCTGTTCTAGTGTGGTTTTTAGATTTTGGATAGTTAAAGTAATTTTAATAGATGCGCTCTTTCAAAAGATCGTGGAAGTATGGCGTAAACTTGGTCTTACCTCTCATAAACAGATAGCTCTTTGATCGTGCATGTAGCTTTTATTTTGTGGTTTTAAATATTAATTTTTTTTAAAAGCGTTATTATTTTATTTATATTATATTTTTTCTATGTTCGATCATAAAAAGATGGTCATGAGATTGAGAAAATATGTGTTATTTTATATTTCATTTTGAGCATAGTATCTAGTTTGTTAAGTTACATGCATGTTGCTGTCTTTTACCACACTGACGTTCCTTTGTACTCCTAAAAACGATAATTACAATGACAGTAGAAAAAAGAAGAAAAATTCAACATATTGGCAGGATCTTTCACGCCGTTCGCTCCGACATACTCCAAGCTTCTCCGGGTATGTACTGAAAAAAACTGTAATTCTTTTCAATATTATTAACAAAGATTTTTAATTTTGTTAAAAAAGCGTAATGGTTTATTTAATTTTTTTGTAAGATGTTGCCGGGGAGGTAAGGAGAATGTCTACGGAGACTGGGATTTAATAAAATGAATGAAGTGTAAGATATATCTTGGTAGCTGGTTGAGAGTTATAAGTTAATGTTAGTTACAAGTTGCCTGTGCCTTTTCAGAGGATGTCGCTGACCGAACGGATATGGTTAAGTATATATTAGGTGGCTTAGTAGAGGGTGAGTTATATATAAGTATAATAGTGTAATAGTATATATATAGTAGGGTGGGTAGCGAGTATGAGGGTTATAATAGTAAGTATGATAGGGTAGTATGAGGGTATAGTACTAGGTAGTAGTGATAATATATATAGTGATATATATAGAGATATATAGAGTTATATAGATATGTTGATATATAGTGTAGGGTAATGATATATATATAGAGTATAGATATATATATATGAGGTAGTACAGTAAGTATGGGTAGTTATAGTTATATAGTATAATATAGAGGTATATATCGTCTCATAGACTGAATACAAAGTGAAGTGCAGAAAAACGTAAAACTCCAAAAACTTTTTATATATTCTCAAGCATACCTACATTTAAAAAGATTAATAAACTGTAGGAAGGAATCTTTATAATTGTTATTTTCCTCCCTTGTAAATTAAATACATTGTGTACAAAACTATTAACTTAATATATATATATAGTATATAATAGTAGTATAGATATATAATATAATAGTATATAGGTTATCATTATATATATATATATATATATAGTATTACTAGGTATATGATATTATGGTATATAGTTTATTTAAATATAATAATAGATATATATATTATATTATGCTATATTAATATAGTATAATATATAGTATTATATAGATATAATGTAATATAATATAATATAGTATAATATATAATATGATATTATATATTTGTTGTAGGTATATTATAATAGTTACTAATAATTATATATATCATAAGTATATGATATAATAATATATATATAGTACTATATATAGTAATATATATATATATATTAAATTATATATTTATATATATAAATATGATATTATTATTATTGTAATATATATATATTCAAGTTCTAGTTATAATTAATATGCATATTCATAATATATATATACATATATAATATAATATATGATATATAATATATAAATAGTATATATATGTATATATATATATATTGTAAGTATATATATATATCGCGAAAAATCCACCATACAAGAATTCGAAGGGACAGAAGAACAAGGAAACGGCGGAGGAAAGAGTTGGAAAGACCTGTTAAAAACAAGAGTAGATCGCAATTGCTAAGCGAAATACTAGGAAAGAAAAAAGGCGCTCATGGGGGAGGAAAAAGAAGACGGCATGGGGGAATGAGGATTATGAACGTAGTGAAGCTCAAAAAACAAAGAATATAGGAAATGGATGAAGACGAGAACGGAAAGGAACAGGATAGAATATGTGAAAGCAGAAACCATGCGGAGGATGTGTAAAAAGAAGAAGTTTGGACATTACTTTGAGCAGAATAGGAAGAAAACTAAAAGAGATACGAAAGGCACGGGAAAACTTTTATTATATGGAATGGCCAAGAGCATGAGAGGAAATAAAGAACCGAGGAAATGCATACGGTTCTGAATAAGGAGGGAGAACTCTCTTCTAGAGGAAGAGGAGGGTGACGGAAAGATGGAAGCGGAATATTTCGGAGGAGTGATTTGGAACGTAGAGGAAGGGGAGGAGGAAATGGATAAAATACCCCTGAGAGTTAAGACAAAAACATGAGGAAATTAGAATGATAGAGATAGAGGAAGTGAAAAGAAGCAGTTTAAGGATTACTAAAATATGGGAAACGTTCAGGCTTACGATGGACTGAATAATTTGAACTGAATTTCAAAACACAGGAGAGGGAAATAACTAAATGCGTTGACAAAATTGTTAAACCAAGTATGGAAGGAAAGAAAAATACCAACAGAAATGGAGGAAACAGTAATTCTGTGTCCGATACATAAGAAGGGAGATAAAAGAATATGCGAATTATAGAGGAATAGAGCCGATAGTATGGTTGGATGGGGGCGAGTAAAAATATATGAGGAGGATCTTAGATAAAAAGATTTGAGGATGGAGGTCGTAGGACAAGATTGGAAAATGCACAGCACGGTTTCAGACCAGGAAAAAAGTACTACTGACTTAATATTTTACATGAAGATGCTGACAGAGAAATTCAATAGAGTGGAATGAGAAGGCGTATTCTGCATTCATAGACATTTGGAAAAGGGCGATCGATAGAAAAGTAAATAGGGCGAGAGGACTGTGGAAAAGTGTTGAGAAGATCCGATCATAGCCATACGCAGAAAAGTTTGATAGCAGCCATTTAAAAGTATGTAGTGAAAATTCCCAATTAAGTGGAAGAATGCATGGAAATATTCAGCAGAGATAGTGTTTGAAGTGAAACTTAGGTTTAGACAGGGAAGTGTGACTGTTCACCATTGCTCTGTTTATGCACTTTACCGGTTGCACTTTACCTGGAACAAGCCTTGCCTTAAAAGAATAGGATGCGATGACGGGAGAAATAGGGAACACCTGTGGTTTATGCGGATGATGCGGCAGTGATAACACAGGAGCTCAAAGACCTGCAAGAAGCTTGTGAATAGGTGGAATTTGAGTACTGAAGTTCAATCTGCGATGAGAAATAAATCAGAGAGAAAACGGGAAATAATTGATGATTGCAAGAGAGCAGGGGAAAAGTAAGCTGTGAACTTAGTTGGCGCGAGACGTGTGGAGCAAAATGAATTATTATTGCAGGTAAAATGGGGCATCGTATTTGATGCATTAAGGAAGTCAAGATGACGAGTTGAAAGGGAGAATTTGGGAGATTTTCCCTGAAACTGTGGGAATGTTTACCCGTTTGCTAAAGAGAAAAGTGGGATACCAACAGAGGTTGAAAAATATTAATATATAAAACAATTCTGAGACCGATATATGTTTATAGGATCAGAATGCTGAGACAAATAGAATGACAGGATGCAAAAAGAGTCATGAATAGAAAGCTGCGTGATTAATGAGGAGTACTCTAGAACTTAATTATATGGAGTATCGGTTAGAGAGACATGAAGAGGAAGCGAGCTAGTTGAGGAGAGAAGGAAGGCTGGGAGTGAACCTGTTTGGGAGATGCGTGGAGAGAAACCAGTTAAGATGGTTTGGAATGTAGGATAGGAGAACCGAGCGAGGAGGACGGCCGAGGAAGAGTGATGGATGGATTCGGTCAGGGGTAAGACGGTGTACAACGTAGGAGGGCCAATACGATAGAGGAAGATTAGTTTTGGAAGAACTTTGAAGATAGAAAATCTTTTGGAGAAGATCGGGAGGAGTAGCACGCTGACAGCATACCTAACAGGATAAATGTTACATATATATATCATGAGTTATATATATATATATATATACTATATTATGATATATATAGTATATATATAATATAGATATATATATATATATATATTATATTATATAGTAATATTGATATTATATATATATATAGGTACTATATTATATATTATATATATATATAAATTTTACTAATTAAAGGCAATCACGAAGATAGAAGGTCGAGTAGACTGATGTTCCTTCTAGACAAATGTCATATGTAATTAATTTGGGATTCCTCAAATTTGTATTTTTTACCACTTTAAATATGAAATATGGAGGAACTATAATACCTTTTTCCTTCAAGTATCATTTTGCTACTTAACATAACTCAATAGATATTTCAAAGGTCAGCTTAATAATCTTAATTAACGTTAATTTGTTAAAATTAATAATTTTGTTTTAAGATATTTTCATTTAGCCACTACCACCCAAGGGATTGGGGTACGCGGGGCGTGCCCCCACATACAAACTCCCTTTTGTCACGTGCAATTTTAAAATAAAATAAATAAGTAAAAAGACTTTACATTAGAGACACTTTTTAACAAGATATGGAGAACAGGAAGAAAGCCACGTGGGAATATATCAAGATCGTTGTTCCAAGTCCAACAAATGTTGAATATATCACCCAAACCTATGCACTTGCGTCATATTTAAACCCATGCCAAAGCCTTAAGGTGTGGAATTGTTTACCATGCCCACATGGACATACTAAACCCATGAAAACACCCTTAGCTTGTTAATATCTTACATTAAGAAAGTCTAATATAATCAACTACTACTCAAAAGCAAAAACTATATTTAGCTTATTTTTTCAGCTAATCACACAACGAGTTTTAATTGTATAATAATGTTATTGTGGATTGTAGGAATAGTTTATTTATTCATTACTGTTTTCCTACTTCCATTTATTTTACAGATTTACCCTGACCAAAGTATCAAAATTGTGTGTAATTTACGTCATTTTCTACAAAAAAGGAAAAAAAATAAGTAAACAAAAAATGAATATGTCGCTTAATCTCGTAAGGCCCGGCCAAATCTATATTTGAATATGTTTCCAAATATATTGTTGTGTAATATCGATAAATCGATAGTTTATTTTTATTTCGATATATGTATCGATAATCGATAAATTTTGTATTGAAAAAAAGGATTATTTTATCACCTTTCCTGATATTATGCCCCCATCCTCCTTTTCCTCTGCTCCACCAATTCAATTGCTTTCTTCTTTTTATCTTTTTTCCCAATGTTTTCGCTTTAGAATTTGATGTTTTCGGAATTCCTTTTTTAAATTAAATTATAATTTTTTGTTTCTTGGCGTTCTTGATTTTGCTGACCCATTCCTTCCCCCCATTTGGGTTTTCTGATATGTTCTTTAACCCCCCTAGATTTACTGACCCTTTCCCTTCCCCTAATGGGTGTACTGACCTATTTCATGTCCTCCCCGCACATTAAATTATCTGATATAATACTCTTGAACCCCCCCTGGATTACTGACCCGATTTTCCGCTCACTTGGGTTAACGATCCGTTCCCTCCCCATTCCCCTTTGGAGTTTCTGACCCGTTGCCCCCTAAGTTGGGTTTACTCACCCGATATCCTTCCCCCCTTCTATTATTTACCACTGCCTCTTTATAAAGACATTCATTTTATTCTAAATCCTTATTTGAAGTTCCTTGGGGATTTTGGAGTCCTTGGGGGTTTTTACAATACAAAAGCAATTTCGATTTTTCTTTTTAAAGTAAACTTTTTCCATTTATTGTTTATATCTTTTATTATCTTTTTCTTTGTTATTTTTATTCTTATTGTTATCCTTTCCTTTTCTTTAATAATTTTAATTGACTTTTTCTTTTAATTTTTTCTTTTTGTTTTTAATTTATTGTGTTTTTACCTTCAAATACTTTTATTTTACATGTTAATTATTTTATTATGTAATTTTATAATAATTTCATTATTATTTATCTATTATTATATTATTATTAGATTGATTATTATTATTTTATAATTTCTTTTTTTTTTATTATTTATATGATATTATTTTATATTATGTTATGAATTATTATTATTATTAGTTATTTATTATTATTATTTTATTAATTATCATTATTATGAGTGTATTATTATTATTATTATTATTTGGGATATATTATATTATTATAGTGTATTATTATTATTTATTATATTATTATTAGATTATTATTAATTATATTATTATTAATTATTATATTATTATTATTATCATTTAGTCGGTACTATATAAACTAATGGATTTATTATGTTTTTAATCATTATATACTCGAATTGATATAATCTACGGGATCTCTAATAACATAACTATGTAGGCACCATCAACCTCTTTTCAGCTAAGTTCAGAGAGTGTGTGTGTGTTGTGGGTGTGTGTGTGTGTGGTCGTGTGTGTTGTGTGGCGCGCGCGCGTGTTTGGGGTGTTGGGTTGTGGGTGTGGGTGTGTGGGAAGGTGGGTGGGTGTTTGTATTAAATTGTTACTTCCCATCTACACACGTAGAAATATTCAAACGACTCGTGTTTATATATATATATATATATATATATATGAGTAATATCGAATATGTATATACACTATTAATTAATATATATATAAATACTATATATATATATATTATAGGTATATATTATATATTAATAATATATATATATATAAATATATTTATACTATTATATATATATATATATATAATTATAAACTTATATATATATATATATATATATATATATATATATATATATATATATATATATATATATATTATATATATATATATATATATTATTTTGAGTGTCGAAATGAATATTCACTCAAAAAATAAATTAAGCTAAATAAAAAGATGTCCGTACGTTATAAATAGTCTTAAAATTACAAAACAAAATTAAATTTTGTGAAGAATATTCAGTTCTTGGGGATAAGAGAAAATAGAGTTACTATTAAAGTGAAAGGATTCGGATTAGATATACGATAGCCATTTAGAAGGAGTTATGGACCATAGAGTAGGAAAATGACGAATGAGAATGGGATCCAGCTGAGAATAATCATTGAAGATATGGTGAACAGATGCTGGTTATGACGACGGCAAAAATTTGCAGATGAGAGGAGAATCCCGTGACATGTGGTGGCTGTGAGTGATATTGGTATGGTCAATGCGGAGTCGTGCAAGTATCACCTCGTGCAAGCGCTTTCGTAGGTGATAGGAAGATCATTCCCCAATGTTCGGCTTTATATTTCTAAGTTTTATCCCTCTGCTATCACTCACTCAGCACTCCTGCCAGTAAGACGAAAGCCTTGTTAGAGAGGCAGGATAATAATCAGTTGATGGGAGGCGTCGATGTCGAATGGCATCCGGAAGGTACCTAGAACATATCCGTAAAGAGGAGGCGGCCATTCTGGAGTCTCTGTCAGCTATTTCTTTGCCAGTTACCCCAACGTGAGAGGGGGTCCAACATAGTGTAATTTGTTTCTTGCGGGAGTGGAGCAGTAGAAGAAATTGTTGGACAGCTGATATCAATTTGATTTTGGAATAGGGTACTTTAAGCGCCTGGAGGGCGCTGGGCTAATTTGAATAAATAACATAAGAGTGGTCTTGGTTAAGGAGAGAGAATTCGAGAAAGGGGCAATCATTATAGCCATCAATTCTGCCAAAAAAACTGAAGCATGATGGGGGAGGGTATGCGAGAGGTTGCGGTCAGAAAAGTCAGCAGACACATCAACAATGTTCCCTGTTTTAGATCAATAAGTAGACACTGGAGTAAAACCCCTGCAATGAGACAAGAATAATGCCTTTAACAATGCAGCGGGGTGGCTAGATTTGGAGAGAGAGGTCAGGAACACACATATGGTGGGAGCAAGGAATAGCCTAGGTGTGTACCCTTCATCATATGAGAACGGCAACACCTTTTACAAAGGGACGTTGTGGAAGTTTTGAGGATGTTATAAATTGGGTTTACAAATGGCCAGTTAAGAGGATTCTAAGGTATATTTTGCAGAATCGGTGTCAGAGCAGACGGTATTGAAATTTGAAAGCGAAGACAACTTGTGCACATGGTGTATTTCCTTCGAAGAGAGAGTAGCATAACATCAGATTCAACTTCAAGATTCACCCGGGGGGACGGTCGGAAGGGTCCAGTGGAGATTCGGATCTCCGCGTTTAAGACGGGATCTAACAAGCGTTGTAGGGTTGGGGACCGGGGAGGCCTGACCATATACTACTCAGACATAGTCCAACTTCGATCGAATTAGGGCTGTGTGAAAACGCAAAAGGGACTTGCGATCAGCGCCCCAAAATTTTGAGGCGAGATGACGTAATAGGTCAAGCACTCGATGACAAATCGTTTTCAAGAGTTTAATGTGCGGTACATGTGTTAGGAGGTCATCTAGAATTAGTCTTGGAAATTTAACTTGTGAAGTTACAGCAATGGTTGAACCATATAAGGTTAGGTTCGCTGGAGGAAGGTGGTAGGTTCTTCAACTCCCTTTTCACCTAAATAGTTCCACTGAGGTTCGGTGGATGAGAAATGGAAGCCATGATAATTACCACATTGTGAAATATTCTAAATAGCTAGTTGAAATTGCAGTTTAATAAAAGACAGCCTCGCACCGGTAACTTATAGCGCCAGGTCATCAACATAGAGAGATAAATTGACTGTCGCTATGATAGAAGTAACGATGTCATTGAATTCGAGAGCAAATAATAATACACTTAGAACACTGCCCTGCGGGACACCTTCATCAAGAGTTAAGTGACGTGATAGAACCATTTTCTCCATTAATTTACAAGTATGACAGGTCAGCAAAATTGGTCTTTGGTTGGCCACCAAATTCGGATCTTTCCTAGATTTGGGAATAGGGATTACAAAAGCTGTAGTCTAAACAGATGGAAAAAAGTATTCGATCCAGATTCTGTTATAAAAGTCCTAGCAAAAGCACTGATGCAGAAGGGTAAATATGACGGAGCATAATGTACGAAATCATTTCTGGGCCAAGTTCACCGTCTTTGCTATTCACCAGTGCAATTTGATACTCTGCAAGTGTAAAGAGACGGTTATAGGTATGAACTTCCCCTTTCCATGTTGAAAAGTCTGGCGGTACAATGTTAATTTTCAATTTTTGAAAGGTTTCGGGATAGCGGAAAGAGCTCGAGTGGCTAGCAAAACTATAACCTAATGCATCTGCAACAACTGCTGGAGCAGAAATCATATCGCTTTTATCAGGCCCATAACGAGGGACTGTGGATGAAGAGTTGTTGGATAGGCGAGATATTTTATGTGCAACTTTCTACACTGAAGCAAAGGGAGTTGTGGAATTGACGGTCGAAGTATAAGTTCGAAAGTATTGTTTACCTGTTTGGCAATTAATTCGACGAGATATCTCTCTTAGCTACTTTAAATAAAATCATGTTTGGGGTGGTGGGGTCCTTTTGTATTTGTAGAGTTTTTTCTTCTCCCTGTTAGTTTGTGCACGCTCTTGGGACCACCAAGGAATTGCCGAACGCCTACCTTCGGAAGATCGCGGGAAGCAAACTTCTGCTGCTGTGATGAAAACTTGCTGGAAGAAATTTAAGGCATCATCAATGGTTGGAAACCGCTTGTTGAAGGGAGAAAGTGGAATAGCTGTGGCCTGATTAAAAGTAGAAAACTCTGTTCGGTCATAACGCAGGCTGGAATTATTTTTTAACATTGGGCTCGGTGCAAGTCCATTTACTTAAGGCTATTGTGGAATGGTTACTGTCGTATAAATAATTAATCAAAGCGGTGTAACGGTGGTTATGTTCACCTTTCTTTTTATTAAATATAGCTCTAAAACTTTGTTTACATAATTGCACTATAATCTTTCTGCCCATAGATTGCAAATGTCTTGTATTTGTATTTAATGATAATTTATTTTGTACGCTGTGGGTGTTTTAGGTTATAGTTAAATATTGCAAATAGCCCTACACACTTAACACAGTTAAAAGGAAAATACTTTAATTCGGAAACCCAGATATACACAGTGTGATTGAAACTCTAAGTGGGTACTAAGCATGTGTTATGATCCTTATTTGATTATTTTTAATTTAGGGTTAACATTGAAATAAATTTACATGTAAATTTATTTCCAATGTCTGTCCTTTAAAAAAATTTCCCCTCATGCAGATTTAGACATCGTAGTGGAACTTCAGCAGTTTTCAACGAAATCTATAGAATAATCTATAGAATAATAATAATAATAATAATAATAATAATAATAATAATAATAATAATAATAATAATAATAATAATAATAATAATAATAATAATAAATAATAATAATATAATGATAATATAATAATAATAATAGAAAAATAATCTATAGAATTTATACATTAAACATCTTTCTGAAAAAACAATATAAGATTAATCAATCATATAACAAATATTATATATCTACATTATAGCAATAATTAAAATGATTTAAAGCAGGTGTAATAATCACATTATACCCACAGGTTCCATTCCAGGGACCTATTGCCGACTTTTATCATAGCGGCCACTTCTATCAACATTCCATCCCAGGGGCCTATTACCGACTTCTATCATAGGGACCACCTTCTATCAATATTCCATCCCAGGGACCTATTGACCACATTCGATTGTCGGGACCATCTTTCTATCATAGGGGCCAGTCATCTCATCTTCGGTTGATTCCATCTACCCAGTAATTTGTCGATATTCGATCCCCTGGCTTAATTAAATATATGTTGATCACCTCAACTTATAATACAAAATCCACAAATATCTAAAGGAAGGTCTAGAAGAAGAAAAGATCAAGAATATTCTTTTAAGTATAAGTATATTTATCTTATATTACATTCATTCATTCATTACAGTAAACCAATATACTTGCTCAAATCTTTTCTGCAAATCTATATTATCAGTCATTACCAACCATAAAGAAAGATTTTCCGAATATTTGGATTACTGTTAATTACTGTCCTGTGACATACTGTAGTTACATATTTGCATATTTAAGTAGATTGTTAAAATAAATATTTTGCTTTTAATACTTTGCTTTATTATCCCCTGTGTTCCTTTGTCATTATTTATTTATATGCCATAATTTGTTGTTATTTTTTTTTTTTTTGCTGGCTTTTTATTCCAGGATAATTGTCACTCGAGGCCTGTTGGGAGTTGACAGTTCATTGGGTCCTCTAGAATTCTACCCGAGATTAAAGAATGAAGCATCTTATTCAGGTACTCAGATATTTTTTTTCGTTTTAAATTAAGGATGGGGAAGAAGGAAAATAGTGGAAACTTGGCTTTTATTTACATAAACAAACTTCGGACGCCAAACACGCAGTATAAAATATCCTCGGGTATACAATAAAGAAAATTACACTTTTCCAACACGTACTCTCCCCTACAACGGGACCAGGTAACGCGATCCATGAGAGAATGGGAGCAAAAGGAAATATCAATAAAGGAAGAAGAGTGTATATCTAAAAGTTCTATTGTAAGGAGTCCTGTGTTAAGGCATCCCAGGGAATAGATTGTTAGAAGATCAACAGGGATCTTAGACCTAGACAAGATAACAGAGTCGCCCCATTAGGGATGGCGAAGGTTGAAGTCTTCCAGTATAACAACCGAAGTGGAGAGCAGCTCAAAAAGATCAGCTAAGTCAGCCTTAATAAACTCATTACTCGAAGCTAAGTAGATCGAGCCTACTGTAAGGTCGGTGGACAAATGAATTCGTGCTGCTACTGCATGAAGTCTAGTTTGAAGAGGGACTGTAGAATAAGGAACAGATTTATGAATAAGTATTCCTGAACCTCCCTTATCATTGTCACCTCTTTCTATAGAGATTAGAGGCGATTTATATTCCAGGATCGGAGGAGGTCGCGATATCATAGTTTAAGTTCCTGCAAACATATGCATTTTGGTTTACATATTTTTATTAGTTGAACAAGTTCTTTAAAATTAGAATAGTTGCCACAACAATTCCATTGAAGGAAGGTGGCCATGCTATGTTGTTATAAATATTATAAGGATGATCCTTTTGAGACAATAGCCCCTATATGGCTAGGGGTAATGTTGGAAGTGGATTCAGATGAGGAGAAAAGGCTGAGACGTGGGTTCCGACGAGGAGGAGCAACAAATCATGGTGGTAAGGAATGGTCGTACAACAGAGATTTGGGTTGTACGACAGTTTTTTTTTTGGGGGGGGGAGAGTTTTCAGTGGTATTGGTGGATGATTTTGTCATGACATTGCGAAGTAGAGTTGAAAATTTTCAACGAAAGTCATCCTTATTAAGTATGACTTGTTGGTTCTGGGAAGAGAAACCCAAAAATCTTCATATTTAGGAATGAGAGCGATATCATTATCTGTCAAGCAAGCAGCTTCAGAAATGGGTGGAGAAATGGAATTTCCATGAAGCATGTAGAATACACCGAAAAAAGTGTCACCTTTATTGTTAAGGAAGTTGGCAGTTGGCAATATGGGATCCAATATGGCATCCCTGGTGGGAACGGAGGTCTAACTCTAAGACTTATGTCAGGAGCCATCATTGATTTGAAAGACGGACAATTGTGTTAAGAGGTGAGAAACCTCTGGTTTCCCCCATTCAACCCCAACAGATTATAGAACGCTGAACGCCTTCATGTTTGCGCTAACCGCTTCATTCATCCTCTCGAAAGAGCAAGAAGTGCAAAGCGCCATACACATCATTCAAACAGAGATCATGAGGTTCATCACATTTAGCTCCATTGGAACTATGATCCATTTCATCCGCTTAAGGCATAGAATCCTTAGTTAGTGTGAGATCAGGAAATTCAAAAGAAGAGTATATAGGGGATCGGAAGGCCTGGAATAATCTCAACCATCAGAGAGATGTTGGTGTTTGTCAATAGCGTAATTTTGGTAAAATTATTGAAAATGAATTTGTCTCAAGAATAGACTTATGATGAGGTGTCTTCTGAGTTGCATTTTTTTTAAAACTGGGTCAGTGTGTAATTCTTTAGAAATTCGGTTTTGTTTTTTTATGGAATAATCTTTTAGCTTGAGTGATAATTTATTTTGCTTGTGAACTAGTACTCGAGTATGGTTTTGATGGCATTTGAACGGAGGTTGATCAAGGGCTGGTTTTGGAATATTTGACAAGTTGGTAGTATGGCAGTGCAAGCAGGCAGGTTGCAGTAACTGCCTTGCGGATTCACATAGAATTTAGGGGCAAAGTCTACTGGAGTGTGATTTGTGTCGGATGGATTAACACTCGGAGTTCAGTAGGGCTGCTGCAAGTAAATAAACTTGCCTTATGTAGGGGAACTTATCTTTGATTGTGTGTATGGGCATCTTCTCCTGCTCATTTATTGCTTATCGGTACCGTAACCTTCAAAAACCTCCTGTTCAAACAGGGTAAACGGGCGCATTTAAGGAAAAGCACCTGTTTGTCCTCCACAGTTTTTGCAGTAGTGTGTGTTTTCACATGGAAACTGAAATTCCTCTACGCAGACTGGGAATGTTCTAGACCCTCCTACAGTATTTCGGTCTGACCAAACTTTGGCTTTTAAAGCAACTCATGGTCGATTGAATAAACGTACCGAATCTGTGTAACTTGTAACCCTATTTCACCTCTTGAAGAGTGAAAAAGGTACTAAAAGTCAGCAGTAAATATGATTTGGCGGTAAACAGCGAGCCCGACGAGAGGCGATATCTAAAACGTTTAGGTAAAATCTTTCTGCTGTAGAATCTTCTTTTAAAAATGACAATAAAATCCTCTTTTACGTTCTAAAGAATAAATAGCTGGCCTTTGGCATGAGGTTATTTAATCAAGGAGTGGAGCATAAAGCATGGAATGTTTCGAGAAATGTTTTAAGGTGACAAGAGGAAAATTTTTGAATTCGCGGTAGTAGCTTAACGGAGAAGGGACCCATTTCTCATTAATATGATTGCGGGTCTTCAATTCTAAAGGTTTTCAAAAGAATCGCTAGCATAATGTAGTTTTTTTTAATCAGTAATAGCTTATGAGGTAGTGGACCGCAAATTAAGTAATATAATCAGGAATGATTGACCGGGTGGTCTGCTGGATTCCCGGCAAGTGGCAGCTAGCGTGGCAGTAAACAACTTTGAGAACGGACAATGACGGAAGATAGATAGAGTAGATAGTGGAGAGAAGAGAGAATAATAGAGAGAACAGAGATATAGATAGATAGAGATAATAGAAGATATAGATAAAGATAGATAGAATAGAGAAAGAAAATATAGGGAGATAGATAGAATGAGAGAGAAAAATTGAGATATGATAGATTATAGATAGAGAAGATAGATAGATAGATAGATATATAAGATATATAGATAGCATAATAGAATAGATAGATAGATATATTAGATAAATAGATAGATAGATAGATAGATAAGAGAATATAGATATAGATAGATAAATAGATAGATAGATAAGATAGATAGAGATAGATATAGTAATAGATTATCAGTAGAGATAGAGTAAAGACAAAGAATGAACTCTACATAGTTAATAGTATATAATAATATGATATATAAGATACATAGATATAGATAGATAGATAGATATAGAAAGATAGAAAGCATAGATTATATAGAATACGATCAATGATAATCAGATAGATATATTAGATAGATAAGATAGATAAGTTAGATAGAAGAAAGATTAGATAAGAGAAATAGATAGATGAAAATAGATAATATAAAATGGAAAGACATATAGATGGATAGCTATAGAAAGGTAGATTAAGATAGTACGAATAAATTTAGATAATTAGATATAGATAGAGTATAAACATAAAGTGTGAAAAAGAAATGATAGAAAAAAAATAAGTAGAAAATACAATGAAAGATAAGAAAAGATTAGAAAGGGAAGATAAATTGATAGCATAGATAGATAGATAATATTAGATAGATATATAGAAATATAGATAGATAGATTAATATAGATAGATAGAAGATATATAGATTAAGAGAAATAGATAAGATAGATAATATAGATAGATAGATTAGTAGATAGAATAGATAGATAGTATAGATAGATAGATATAGATAGAATAATTATAAAAAATAAATAAAGAAAGATATAGATAGATAAAGAATAGATAAGTAGATAGATAAAGAAGAAAGATAGAATAGAAAAATTATTTTTTAGAAAGATATAGATAGATATAGATATAGATAGATATAGAAAGATAGATATATATATAATAGAATAGATAATAGATAAAAGATAATAGATGTAGCATATAGATAGATAGATATAATTAGATATTAGATATAGATAGATAGATTAGATAGATTTAGATAAGATAGATAGATATAATAGATAGACTAGAGTAGATAGATATAGAAGATAGATATACCATATACATTACATACATACATACATACATTACATACATACATACATTAACATATCAATAGCATACATAACATAACATACATAACATACATACATACATACAACATAAACAACTAATATACATACAACATAACATACTACATACAGATATAGATAGATTAGATAGATAGATTAGTCTTTAATTCTTTATTCTCATATTCGGGTAAAACTTAGACATTTAGAAGTAAAATAAAAATTAAAAAATTAAAGAGTATAAAAATGTATACCGGGAACTTATTTATAAATAGTTCCATTAAAAATATTCATAAACTTTAATGTATTGACTGTCTGCTTGAAACAAAATTTAATCCTTGATTCAGAGCAAATCAAGTCATATTAAAATCAATAGACTCCATATGGGGGGGCTACAAAATATCCCCTCATATCTTCACCAATGCTAACTTGCTTTAAAAAAAATAAAGAGTAGATGTTTTATTATTTATCATTATTGTTGAAATCCTTCAATATAAGAACTATATTTAAGGTAGTTTAAAAAAATATTAAACTAACAATTAAGCAATAATATATCAGTTTTTAATCTGTTTAGAAACCTTACATATTTTTTTTAAAGCATTAGAAAGCATACTTCAAAATTTTGAATATTTGAACACTATTTGGACATATTTATCCAAAAATCTTGCTCCGTAAAAAGGCATACAAAAAGATCTTAATAAATATAACAACAATATATCTACATTTAACCAACTAAATCTTCTTAATAAAACGTTAAACGTTCCCAATAATTTGTCCCTAGCTCTTTTTATGTCTGCCCCTTCTTCTAAATTCATTTTAAAATAAAACGTTTCGAATCTCATTCAAGTTTTTTAAAAACCATAAGAAATTTTTAAAAGTATAATTCTTCTTTGAATATCTTACCTTTTGCAAAAATGATAACTCCACTTTTATTATAAATACTTAGACATAGATCAGAAATAAATTTTTCTGCAATATTTAATTTTGAAGCCCATCTTCCGATGGAGCTAACAAAACTAATTCTCCTCATACATGATTATATTCGACATTAAAAGATTCCGCTTGGTACCTTATTCTACTTTCACTTATATCGTTTATAAATCATTAATGTAAATATAACAACCCAAGCAATGTGACAAATCCACCTGCTAACACCATTTCTTATAAGCCATCCATTTGAACGATTTTTCTTAAATTTAAAAAATTTAACAAATTGCAAAATTTTACCAATTAAATACTAACCAAAAACATTCTTATACACATTAAACCAATGTTCATAATTCAAATTTTTTTAAATAAGAACCCATAGAAAAGGTAGATTTGAAATCATTATAATTAGCATAAAACCGAAGATCCATGTTAATGGTAATGCTATTTTCCTTTAAAGCGAATAAGGCCCTTCTGGTGAAATTTGATCTCTTCTAAATCCATGTGTCGTCGTCTAAGATATAAATTTCTACAATATTAAAAAAGCCATACTCAAGCACTTGTTAAGATAAACTGGATGACATCATGATAGGTCTTTTTGTTTAATCTCCAATCTCCATAATTAATCTTTATGATCGATTATAACCCCTCTAGGCAAAATCTACAGGGATTATAATGTGCATAATACATGCATTTCAGTTAAACTTTACGCTAAAAGATCTATATTATGTTCCAAAAATTTTACAATAATAAAATTATATATAAGGACCTAATGTAGGTTTCATTTTATTAATTAATGCTCTAATTTTTTGAAGCATTCAAAACATTTCATAAGCCTTCTGTCCAAAGAAAACCATCTATGCAAGATAATAGTAATAATAGAATAATAGATAGATAGATAGATAGATAGATATAGTTAGATAGATAAGATATAGATAGATAGATAATAGAGTATAGAAGATATATAGATAGATAGATAATATAAATATTGATAGATAGATATAGAAGATATAGAAATAGATATAGATACATAGATATTGATAGAATAGATAGATAATATATATAATAGATATAGTAATATTATAGATAGAATAGAAGAATTAATATAAAATATTAGATGTAGAGATTAGATAGATAAATAAAATATAGATAATAGGATTAGAAGCATACGAAGATAGATAATAAATAGTCATGAGATATAAAATATATATATATAACTATATACTAATATATATATATATATATATAGATATATATATAGTATAATATAATACTATAATATATATTATAGTATATATATATATATATATTATAATTATGATAGATAGATAGATAATAGATAGATAGTTAATAATGATATATATAGCTAGATATATATAATAGATATATATTATTATATAATAATAGATAATATTTAAGATATTAGATATAGATATATATGTAAGCTGGCTGAATTTTGGTGGGATAACCAAACATGATCAAATTGGTGCTCCTTGGCTTCCCTGTAGTGGACAAAAAATCATTTTGCATTTACTCAATGTCTAGGGGCCCAACTTTAGTTTTTGTAAAAGGGTTTTGACATCGTTTTTTTTTATTAGTATGAATTTTATATCTTGTTCTCAAATTTGCTTTTAATACTAATTGAGAGCTTTCTGTCTCATTTCAGATCCAGACTATTTCCGACGTTTGAGATAAGTCCTGTGGATTGCAGATGTTTAATATTATTGCACAGACGGTACATGGCACGTGCAACAAGGCATAAAGACAGGCTTGCAATATTCGGTTATCCACAACCACTGGTCGAAAATCAGCTACCACTGGCTAAGGATGTTTTTAGAGCCTACAGTTCCATCAAGTAGTCAACAAAGATGCCATTGTTACTCATTCTAGCAAAGTTAGTGGCAAAAGAAGTTAAAGGCATATACAATAAACAGGCATTATCCACAATAGAATTTTGAAAAGGTATATTAGACCAAAAAAAACAATAGTGTAATGTCAATGATTGATGAAATTATTCAAAAAATAATCAATTTCCAAAATAATACAAAGAAATAAAATAAAATCATTTTCTCGTCTCTTTGACATTAGCGCGTGCAATGTGTTCATAATGGTATAGTTGAACGTAATCAATTTCAATGTCCAATGAAAAGAAAAATCCTGTATTGGAATGGCATTTGGCTTGATCAAAGAACATCAAACGCTATTATAATAGGAAAGTGAACAAGGAAAGAACAAGAGAAAAAAACAATTGAAACTCAGGAAAAAAAGGAAAACGGTTGACATTTGAATAAAGAGACACAAGAGATTGGAAACAAACAGAGAGTAAAGATTGAATTATCAGGCCAGTGAGATGATGGTGCTAGAAGATATCATTTCCTTAGAATCAGAAGAAATGAGTTAAGAATGTTCACCCTCAAAATAAGAACCAGTCATCCGATTAGTGTTAAACATTAGAGAGGGACAATCTGTGACAATAGAGATGCATGTATCTCATATTAATGGCTTGCCCTCAAGGACCTCGACTTCTTCACCAAAAAACGTTGCTTGATCAAGTAAGTTTACAACGCCAAAGAAATACTGGAGAGACAACAGTCACGAGGAAAGCATTTGGCAACACAGAGTATGTCTGCGTTGTTCGATGGGAAAAAAAATAGAATAATAAACAAAATGAAAACACTTGTCGATACTGGAGGTGCACCGTTAAAAAGTAGGAAGAACATTACCGTGCTATGGTCAATTTCCAATGCATGTACGATCGATCACTTAGTCTAACTCAGAAATTCTCAAGATGTATATATTTAATGAAATTTCTGACTAAATTGGAACGAAACAAGATCTACAGAAGTCTCCTTAAGACCAGTGATTTGCGATGAACTCCTGTGGGGAATACGGTAACAAGAATGAATAATTCACACTTCTGGATGTTACATCTAAAAATAACCCACTTCAACTCAGAATGGTTCATATGCGATGGTGCATTTTTAAATGAACTCCTCGAGGAAGTTATTTTAGTGTGTGATGGAAGCACGGCCCATCCGTCACATGAAGGACCCTATCAACCAAACTGCTCTCATTTTTTGATCCTCAGACCAAACCCATCATTAATTTTCAACAATTCCAGGCTCTGTATTTGAAGTAAGAACAGTTACGAAAATCTAAGTTCTGACCAGCGTATTACTAAAAATCGGGTATTAATTCAGCAAGTTACAAAATGGCAGATCATAATAATATGCACCGGTATTTGAAAACCTGCACAGCCGGTGTGGCCTTAAGATTGCAAAAAGTTGGCTAACTAAGAACAGACTGCTTCATGTACGTTCAACAAATCCGCATCTGATGATCTGAGGCTTTTGGTACGATTCGTACTGTGGTTCTATATCCGCATAATCCGCTCCCATCCCTTCTGTCAAAGATGGTGCAAAGAAATTTCACTTTATGGTATCACAGTATCAAAAACTTTCACCTGAGGATCAGAACATCATTTCTCAGTGCTCCTAAACAACTCCTATTTTTTCATCCAGAAAACTGTGCTACTGTCGTTGCAGGATAACGGAAAAACAATAAGAAGTTTCATGTCAACCAAATTCTCAAGCAAGAAAGAGGAAAATTGTCCCTCCACCATGTTGCAAGTTCGCTGCTTGTGAATTAAAGGCAAGCGAAACGTCAATCTCAACCCACTTCCTACAATGGAACTAGATATGGGACGGGGGGATACTCCTATCAACCCCCCCCACCTCTTCCTGATGATAATGAGTTTATATATTTTGTTAAAACAACACCCAAATTCTCCTGACCAAAGAAGGATCCGGTGTCATCGTACAGTCACAAAGATTGTTTCCGCTGGTTTCTAGTAGGTCCATTTGTCATACTTCTCGACATGGTGCAATACTACAAACCAAACATTTCGAATCGAAATACCTTCAGTACAGACAAAATCTGATTTCTATGAGATTTCGTACATGCAGGTTTCTGTTAGCAGTAAGAATGTAATGATAAATTTAACTATCTGTATCGGCTATATATAATATTTTGTTTTACAATAAAAAGAGATTCAGGTGTTATAAATTGGGTATGAAAACAAATTCATTGAAGAACTTACTCTGTACACATCTTCAGTTTGCCCTAAATCTAAATGAGCACCCTAACAATAAAGTTGTTTCAAAGATCTCCACTACAACTTTGAGGTTCAACCAGGCTAATAGGAGATAGGAGAATAGAGAGGAAGAAGAGATAGATAATAGGAAGATTAAAAAGAGACAAAAAACTAGGTAAGGATGAGAAAGTAGATGAAATAGATAGATAGATAGATAAAGATAGGAATATAATATTAGGATAGATCAGATAGACGTTGATTAAAAGTAATAGATAGATAGAATAGATAGATATATAGATTAGATATATAATAATAGGATAGTATATCATAGAGTATTAATATGATAAGAATAATAGTTATATAGATAATATATAGAATAATAGAAGATATATAGATAAAATATATAAATAATAAATAGATAGAATAGATAGATATAGATAGATAAAGGAAATAGATAGAAAGATAATAGATAGATAGATAGATAATAGATATTAGATATAGAAATAAGATGATAGATATAGATAGATAGATGATAGATAGAAGATAATAGATAGATAGATAGATAGATAGATAGAGAAGGAGGAAGGAGGAGAAGAAGAGGATAGGAGATAAGAAGGCCGAAGCTGCAGATCAGACGATGGAGGAGGATGAGGAGGAGGAGGAGAGGTAGGAGGAGGATGAGGAGGAGGAGGAGAAGAAAAAGAAGAAGGAGAAGAAAAGACGGAGAATCAGGAAAGAAGGAGAAAAGAGGAGAAGGAAGGAAGATTAAGGAGGAGAAGAGCACAAGGAAAAAAGGAGAATGAACCGAGTGGTATCAAAAACTAAATCAGTGATGATAGCAGAAAAGAAGAGATGGAAGACAGAAAGAATCAGTGAGAGAGAGAGAGAGAGAGAGAGAGTGCATGAGTGGAAACAGAGAGAGGAGAGAGAGAGAGAGAGAGAGAGAGAGAAGAGAGAGAGAGAGAAGAGAGAAAGAGAGAGAGAGAGAGAGGAGAGACGAGAGAGAAGAGAGAGAGAGAGAAGAGAGGAGACGGGAGAGAACCATTACATTCATCCCCATTCATCTATAAATTGCTTCAGTCTCTTCAGGAAGGCAACCATAGACGATACGAATTTTGAATATGTCCCAAACTGAGAACCGGATCTTTCATTGTAAGAATCCTGTATATTTGCTCTCTCAAACCACCTAAATGAAAAATCTAAAATTTTATCAGTCTTTTGAATACTTGAAATGAAATATAATATTGTGATATTAATTTAATTTATGTTTATATTGAATATAAACTTGACATTTCTATTTACTTTTTAATAATTTATTAGATAATCAGTTTTAAAATTTTTATCACTACGAAAGCCTTTAAAATGGAAGAAGGATTTTACTCCCGAAACTAGTCGGCTAATAAATAGTTTTAAAATGTTCAATTTTGTTTTTTTATCATCGTATTTTATAATTATAATATATATATATATATATAATATAATTATAATATATAATATATATATATATTATATTATTATATTATATATATATATATATATATAAATATATAATATATAATATATTATATTATAATATAAATATATATATATATATTATATATATATATATATATATAATATATATATATATATGTATGTTCATTATTCAACCCAGTGTGGCCGCTTCCTTGTGGGCCATGGTGGGTCATGTACTTGAACTCAAAAAAATAATATATTAAGAATAATATATAAAAATGGAAAGTAAATACTGTTTAGTGTAAACATCAAATATGTAGAAATATAGACTATATATAAATATATATATATCTATAATATAATTATATATATATAATATATAGATATTTGAAATTGTCTTTTAAAGAAATAAAGATTCATTTTTAAACATTTTTAAGATTATTTTTCAAAGTTTTTAAACTTTTAAGAATTATAATTATTTTCAAGAATTTAAATAAATAATAAAAATGTTATTAAAAAAAATTATCTCAAGAAAATTTAAGACGTCCGATTATTGTTAATATTATAGTAGTTAGTGTATAGTATTATATAGTAGCAGTATAATATTACCTCATCATGGGGAAAAGTGATTGGTACCAACATTTAAATCCTAATATTTATTAAAAGGTAAATAATAATAATAATAATAATAATAATAATAATAATAATAATAATAATAATAATAATAATAATAATAATAATAATAATAATAATAATAATAATAATAATAATAATAATATATTAAAATATAATAAATAATAATAATAATGTGTCATTGAATAATATTAATAATAAAAATAAAATAATAATAATAATAAATTAAAATAAGTAATAATAATAAAAAATAAACAAATAAGCAAATAATAAAATAATAATAATAATAATAATAATAATAATAATAATAATAATAATAATAATAATATCACTTTAAAATCCTGATATTTCCCCTGATTTTCTAAGATCATAATTGGCGACGATACGACCTTCTTCGTCTCGCGCAACGGCGTTCGAGACGGATTTCCAAGTGTACTCGCTTCACCACGTCCTTTCTCCTTAGAGATCAAATGTTCTGAATAATAATTGATAAATATAATAATAATAATAATAATCATAATAAATTTCTGTATAGAAATAATAAATATTATAAATAATAAGAATACTAATATAATAATAACTAATACTAAGCAATTTAAACTTCATGTCCAAAAATCTAGCCGTGTGAACCTAGTTTCAAACTCTCTTTACAAACATTGCAGGAAATTTTGTGTGTATGATAGGTATGGATGCTGTGAAAGCAATGTAGAAAATATAAATTAAGGGTGATAGAGTTAACTAATGGATGCTTTGAAACATCTGGAGTTGGTCGAGAAACGAGTCGAGTCCATTGGAGTCCGTAGCTAGTACTGATCATGAAATGGGTCACCATCTCCAATCTATATTTTGTATGAAAATCCAGTTTCACCTAAGTGTTTTAATGCAGAGATAAAACTCAGATTATAGAGGGTTAAATAACATCGTCCCTGTTAAATTACGTTCTGAGATGATGTTTTATTATCTCCTCGCAAACGAGCGTTTTCAGGATCAACTCCCGTTTGCGTCTCCTAAGTTAAACAAAAGAAAGAACAAAACACAAATGGAATGGAACAGTTTGGCTATACCTACATATATAAAAGAATAATTTGTTGCTATATGAAAGAAAAGTTGCTAAACAAATAAAGAAAAATATAGCTATATGTATACCTATTAAATGCATCAAACATTTTTTTTGGAGAGAATCTGACAACTATCCTCACTAATTTACCAACTTTTCATTTTTTAACAGTCAACTGCTCTTCTTACAATATCCATTATTATGCTGCCAAACTTAAACTTTAAAATTCAGCTTTTTTAATTTTGAAACTTTTCTTTCTAGTTAAAGCTCAACTTTTTCTATCTTTTGTTTCGACTACATACATTCACTGCATGATATTGTTCTCTGTAACAAGTATGATTTATGAGTGAAATTATTTAGAATATTAGAGCTGTAAATGTACAAATGGTACCATTATTGCATAAGAATATTAAATATTAGTAGTTGAAACCATGGCGTAGCAGGGCGCACTGCCCCCCTAAATCTTGGCAAAATAAATGATACCTTATAGTTTTCCCAGACGACCAGCGTTTTAGGCTTAATTAGTAGAAAAAACTGATAAAGACATATTCAATCGAAGTATGACATGAGAATTACTAATTACTAAACCTTTATGAATACATTTTTTTCTATAGCTTTAATTATTTTCGGTTCACATGACTTGAAGTCAACTAACTGTGTGCTTTTATACAAGCTAGCTTCTTCTACAAGTATTCTCCGCTAGACTCTCAGGTATGTCGACAGTTATTGCGCCCGCCAAAGCAAATATATATATATAATATATATATAATTATATATTATATATTATATATATATAATAATATTGATTAGATATAATATAATATATATATATAATAAGTTATATATATATATATATATATATATAATATATAATATATATTATATATTATAATATAATATATATATATATATCACTCAACCTGTTCCCCCCTAAATGAAAATCCAGTAGCAAAACGGAATAGATGTGATATAAGGAGCCCTTAACTGACTAATGGGACCATTAGTGGAGTAGATGGTTATAGTTTAACTTCTATAGTGTAGGAGAATGTTAACATATGTATTATTAGCCTGTGTTAAACGGAGAGTAATACAATAGGAATTTGGTTATTTAAAATTAATTAGATAAAATATGCAAATGTAATAATTCACAACTAAACGAAATATCAGTAGTTATAATAATAGGAGTAGTAGAGAGTAGTAGTAGAAGTAGTAGTTAGAAGTGTGAGTATAAGAAGTGTATTAGTAGTAGTTATTTATAAGTAGCAGATAGTATCTTTTTACCTTAGGGAAAGCCATTTCTCAAAGCAAGCTCCCCATCGGCAGGGAAGAGCTCATGCACCGTCACTCATCAATGCACTTTAATCTTACCCTCACAGAACCGGAAGCGACCCAGCCGCGGCACTAGAATCTTGTATACACCCGCGGGCACATTACTAGCTTGCATGCCAAATTCGTCAAAATAATGTTGGCACATTGATAAGGAGGCACCTTAATAATAATAAAATAATAATAATAATAATTAATAAAAATAATAATAAATGATATAATAATAATATAATAATAAAATAATAGATTACATAATAAATCTTTAATATCGCGATCATCATCTTTGCAAAGAAAAATCAAAAAAGTATATATACTATATAAATATATATATAAAAATATAGTATATATATATAATTATATAATAAATATTAAATAATATATTATATATATAATATAAATATATATATATATATATATATATATATATAATTATAAAATAATATAAATTTAATAGTATATATAGATATAGAATATATAATATACATAATATTATATATATATAATATATATATTATATATATATATATATAATAATAATATATATATATATATATATATATAATATAATACTAAATTATATATATAATATATATCGAATAAAAAAGGACAGGCGAAGGGGAAAAAAATATAGACAGATACAAAAAAGGTATCAAGTTTAATATAATGAACCCAAATCATGGTTGCCAGAATTTTCTTATTGTCAAAACGGTTTGCCAGATTTTTCTCCATTGGTCAACGTCTATGACCGTACTATCTATTTATTGGGCGAGATCTGTCAATTATAACTTAATATAAACCGGTTTAAATATGTGCAAGATAAAAAGTATTATTCAATAACAAAACATAATATATTTAAAAGTAAAAATAATGAAAAGTTAATAAAGGGAGGATAATATATTATTAAAAAAGCGACTAGAACAAGATTGCAAATTGGTCAAAAACGACTGCTAAAATATCACTCTGGCTTGACCAAGAGAACCCACATAAAAAAAATAAGATGAATGACCAAAAAATGACCAAAGAAAAATGCATGTACTTCTCTGCTAGCAAAATTGTTTCATTCAACAAGCAAGCGCCAGTAGCAAATCAAATAAACCTAAGAAATAATATTACATACAACCCTTCCCTTCTGTTTTAGACGTAAATAAAGTCACTCAAGAGCTGCAGCTACAAAAGCAGCAAACTGTACAAGCCAAATCCACAAGGACTCAAAGCCGAAAACTCTACCAAATCTTTTACTAAAAAATTAAAAAAGGGGAATTACGACTAAAATAATAAATGTAAAACTAACCAAAGAATATGAACACGTACAGTAAATTAAACATAGAAGGGACTACCGATATATATATTATATTTTATTATTTATTGCTTAAATTATTATTATTATATTAATTCGAATTATTATAGAATTATATTAAATATATTAATAAATATATGGATATTATTAGATAGATAGATAGATATAATGAATGAATATATTAGTAACTGCCGATTATATATTTATTAAGAATAATTATTATTATTATTTATTAATTATTAATATTATTATTACAATTAATTATATAATATTATTATTATTATTATTATTATTATTATAGTAATGAGATATATTATAATTATTATTATTATATAAAAGAAAATATTAATATTATTATTGATATTAAAAAAGAATTATATTTATTGATATATTATTATTTATTTATATATTATTATACTATTATTAATGTGAATATAGATTATTAATGTATATAGTATATAATATATGTGATTATTATTATTATTATTAGTTATATATAATTATTATTAGTATATTATTCATAATTGTAAAAGAAGATACTTTCTATTAATTATGAAAAATTAAATATAGAATAAAAAAAATAATTAATATATTTAAATAAAATTCATTATAATATGTATTATTATTATATTATATTATTATTAGGCGTTTAAAAAAATATAATATATTGGGATAAAAATATTAATAAATTAGAAAAATTTATATATTGTTATTAAATCTTATTGACAGAGTTAACATCCGCGTCAAATATTATTTTTATTATTATTATAATTCATATTCATTATTATTATATTATTATATTATTATTTATTATAATTATATTATTATTATATTATTATATTATTATTATTTTTATTTATTATTATGATTATTATCAGTATTATATTATTATTATTATTATTATTATTATTATTATTATTATTATTATTATTATTTTATTATTATATATTATTATTATTATATAATTATTATATTATTTATTATTATTATTATATAATTATATTATTATATTATTATTATTATTATATTATATATTATTATTATAAAAGATTATTATTTATAATTTTTATTATTATATTTGTATATTAATAAATATATGCAATATAATATAATATATAGTATTTTTGTTAAAGTAATTATAATATATTCGTAAATATAAGTAAAATTATACGATTTTGTTATTAACTTGATAGGCAAGTATTTATGTTATGTTTTACTTATTTTTTAGTAATAGTTGGATATATTAAAAGATCTAGAGAATATCGCGATTTCAAGGACACAAACAACTTGGCAAAAGAAAATAGACATATTGCCATATAGTAAAACCCATGTTCACAGTATACGGAAGGAAATATAATTTTGGTTAAGACATATTAACTTATGAATATATATATTAAATTATAAATATATTATAGAAAAATGTAATGAAATATAGAAATAACTATAATGATATAAAGACACATGCTTGTGATTTAAAGAATCTGAGAGTAATTGTATCACTCCATGTAATACCCAAAATATTAGACGATGTAAATTTAGCACATTATTCTAGAGAATTATTGAGATAATTAATATTATAACAAAGTGAGTATTATTATAATATATATATTAAGTATTCAGCGCAACAAAATAACATGTAATAATATAATATATGTGATTATTATTATTAAGGAGAATGAGTAATATATTAGTATATGATATTATTATTATTGAGATTGATTGATTATTATTATTTATTAATATTATTAATTATTATTATTATTATTCATTATTATATTATTATTATTATTGATTAATATTATTATATATTTATTATATTATTATATTATTATGTATTATTAGTAGGCTACAGTTAGTGTGCACTTTAGAGCGAAAGAAACTGAAGTTTACGTTTAAATACGGATTGAAGATAATAACAAAATGAATAAAAACGAAGAGTACTTGTGACATTGAGTGATTATTTCGAAATATATATTAATTATCATTATTGTTTTAACTAATCCAAACATCAAGGTAGTTGTTGTAATCATACATTAATTTATTAATCATCAATTGCAAAAACTAACAGATGAAGTTTCTAAATATCAAAATTATATTATATATTATATTATTATATTATTATTATTTTTATTATTATTTATATATTAATTATTTATGATTATTATTAATATATTATTATTATTTTAATTATATTATTATTGATTATTATTATTATTATTATTAATATATTATTATTATTATTATTATTATTATTATTATTATTATTATTATTATTATTATTATTATTATTATTATTATTATTATTATTATTATTATTATTAGTGATTATATTATTATTTAGCGATTTAGGTTTGGAGATTTATAGTTGAGAAATAACAGTTTTTTTTTCTCTTCTTTCTTAAATATTATTAACATAAATCAAATTAATTTTTTTAAATTTGGGGTCATTCCTCGTAAAAGTTATTTCAAATATCTTTCATCAAAGGAGACCAATCCTTCTATAATGCTGAATTATTGATTTCTTTATAGATTTTTACTTCTAAAGAAACACGAGTTTCTTTTTATTACCGCTAGTTCAGATTCTTTTTTTTTCTTCTTTTTTTTGTATTATATATATATACTGTGATGTCATCTATTATTGAGAAGGATTCTAGTCTAAAATCCGTTTACAAAGTTGGCACACACAACACATTACATTTGTTACACAGATTAATTTGGGATTCTTCTTGTTAACACTTAAACTTAAAATTGAATTCTGTCTCTTCTGTATTTTTCAGGGTTGGATTTTAAAGAGTGCAGACACTTTTTGTCTATTTGAACCTTTTTATATTTTTAAAACTACCCTAACCTTGTTCATCTGGTTGTTCTGTAGTTTGGTGAGCAAGTTCCACACAGTTAAAGTTTACCATGTAAAAATATTTTCTTTTAGAAAAAATATCCTGTTATAGGCTTTATAATCTGTAATAATTTATTTTAATAGTTTTATCGTAAATTATGTCTTATAATACATGATTTCTATTATAATACATTATAATATAATATCTCATATCATATTATGTAAATATCTTTTATCATATTATGTAAATATCTTTTTCTTTTATTCTATTTATATGCAGAAAATTATTTCAGCATTTTATAACCAAAAAAATTTATATTTTTGTTGGCAAAATATTCAACAGACAAGAACTGAAACGAGATTATAATATATATAGTTTTTATTTAAAAAACTTAATTTCACAATTGCAATTTACAACAAAACTTACAAATATATTTATATATGATTTTGAATAAAAAAAATTCTATAAGAATAGTTGTTTACTTTTGTCCTTGTATCAAGAATACTTGTTTGTCTTAATTAAATTGTAGAGATTAAGTTAAAAAGGGTTATAACAACCTTATTCAATATTGGTGCCAAGTCTCCAAAACCGGAGGCGAAAAATCGAGCTTCCTAAAAAGGTGAAGAGACTTCAACAGTGAAAACAATGAGTTAGTAACTGATATTTAGATCTTTCAACATAAAAGGAAGTCATTACGAAAGATACCAACAACAAAGGGAAAAAAGAAAGAAACCAAATCTCTCAACACCCTTCACTACATAACTTATGACACTGGCAAAAGAAGAACACCCTCTAATAAAAGAAATGCCTTCAGACAACGAACAACAGCAGCTCTAAGCAGAAGACCAGATCTAAGAAGAAACTATTGCTGATATTAAGGTAAAACCTCCAATTTATTCTGAGACTTTCATTTCAACTTGGTTCCGAGTTTTGGAAGCTCAATTTCATATTGACAAAATTACCCTCTTCTTCGATACTTAACAGCTCTTAGAAGATTCTTGGGAATGATCGGATACTATAGAAGTTTTATTCCTTGTTTCTTCCAGACTCGTCTTTCTTTTATCAGAAAAGCAAAACACCATCCAAAAGATAAATTTCTTACTTGGACTACAAAAGAAGAAGGTGTCTTTATTGAAATCAAGAATCAACTTCAAAAAGCCACAACTCTTCCATTTTCTCTTCCAATTGTAGCCCATCTTCAATTTGTAACAGATAGTAGTCAGATACCTATAGGATCAGCCCTCCATCAGATGGTTGATGGACAGCCAATACCAATATATTTCTACAGCAAAAGGCTATCAGAACAACAACGTAAATATTCAGCATTCGACCATGAACTTCTAGCAGCTTACTGTTCTGTTCTTCATTTCAAGCATATGTTAGAAGGAAGAAATATCTTGTGCACCGATCTGAAACCTCTTGTTTCATCTTTCTACAATACGAATCAAGCCAAATTGATCGGAACCAATGTCATCTTTCTGTCTCAACAGAATAGGTCTCATCAATGACCTACCTTAGAGGAGCAGATAATATTGTGTCTAATGCTTTTCCCAAATATCCAATGTAACAGTAGATGCCATCGATTTACCTGCTATATCTCGTCTTCAATCAACAGATAAGGAAACTAATAGTTTTCAGCCTCGCCTTTATTCTTACCCTCTACAAGATAATCTTCAAATATGGTGTGATATCTTATCAGCTTTTGCTAGACCATTTTTGCCAAAACCTTGTCGTGAACAAATCTTCAACAATTTTCACCAAATATCTCATCCTGGAATAAAAACTTCTCTTTATGGCCTAATATGCATCGTGAAACCAGAATTTTGGTTCGTTCTTGTCAACAGCGGCTACTATAAAAAATTCAGCGTTATAATAAACTACCCATTGCTTACATGGAAATTCCATCACAGATAATTGAAACAGCACATATCGACATCGTGGGACTATTACCTCCATCCTCCTTTACCAATATGTCCGCTCCAGTTTTTAGATATCTTCTCACCTGCTATCGACAAATAACACTAATATACGACAATGTCCTCTATGTGAATACAACTCAAAATCTTGTCTCATTTTTCTTTCATGCCCACTGGATATCAAGACTTTGGAATTCCTCATTAAGTAACCTCCGATAACGACCTCTTCAAGAAAATTTCACACACTCCGAACTATCAAAATTGATTGGATTTCATCGACTCCGGACAAGCGCTTATCACGCTTCAGCAAATGGTCAAATTGAAAGGTTTCATCGATCTCTGAGAGTGCTATCATGAGAGCTGAAACAAACCTGGTTACAACTCTTCCAGTCATGAAAAGAAACATGAGACAGATTTTGAAGTGTATCACTAAGGTTGTGCCTGCCCGGTTTGCATAGAGTTTCTTGTCAACGCAGGTGAAAGATATCTGAAGAAAACTGGAGCGGACATATTGGTAAAGGAGGATGGACGGTAATAGATCCCCCGATGTCGATATGTTGCTGTTTCAATTATCTATGCGAATTCCATTACAATGGAGTTATAAACGAGATCTTGTTTTTTTTTTGGTTTGCTTGAATTTGTTTTATAGTAGCCGCGGTTGACAAGAACACTAACCAAAAATTCTTTCACGCATATTAGCCAGAAAAGAAAGAGTTTTATTCCAGGATAATATTTGGTAAAATTGTGAAGATTGTTCCGAATTTTGCAAAAATGGTCTAGCAAAAGCTGATAGATTATCACACATATTTGAAGTTTCTTTAGAGGGTAAAATAAAGGCAGCTGAAAATCTATAGTTTCTATCTGTTTGATTGAAAGAGATATACAGGTAAATGATGCATCTACTGTTATCATTGGATATTTGGGAAAGCTGAGACACAATATTATCTGCCCTCTAAGGTAGTCATTATGAGACCTATTCTGTGAACAGAAAGATGACATTGGTTCCGATCAATTTGCTTGATTCGTATTGTAGAAAGATGAAACAAGAGGTTTGTGATCGACACAAAATAATATATTCTTCCTTCTAACATATGCTTGAAATGAAAAACAAAATAGTAAGCTGCTAGAAGTTCATGGTCGAATGCTAATATTTACTTGTGTTCAGTAGCCTTGCTGTAAAATATTTGGTACTTGGCTGTCTCATCGACCATCTGATGGAGGGCTTGATCCTATAGGTATCTGACTACTATCTGTTACAAATTGAAGATGGGGTTACATCCGGTAAAGAAAAGGTTGTCTTTTTGAAGTGATTCTTGATTCAATAAAGACACCTTCTTCTTTTGTAGTCCAAGTAAGAATTATCTTTTGGATGGTGTTTTGCTTTTCTGATAAAAGAAAGACGGTAAGCTGGAAGATAACAGAGGATTATAAAGACTTCTATAGTATCCGCATCATTCCCAAGAAATCTTCAATAGCCTTTAAGTAGCGAAGCATATGAGTGGTAATTTGTCAA